>NW_026465859.1:0-12941 GCF_026875155.1 Cherax quadricarinatus
ACTCCCCCCCTTTAGCACATGAACACCCCAAACCACCCCCCAGCTATCAGGCCACACACCCCCAGCAATCGTGCACACACCACCAGCTATCATGCCAACACCACCAGCAAACATGCCACCACACCGCCACAACAGTGCCACACACCACCAGCTATCAATCCAACACCCCCACCCGCACTATCAGTCCACACCCAGCACAATCATGCCACACACCACCACCCCATTTCATGCCACACACCCCACCGCATTTTTTCAGGGCCACACACCACCAGCAGCTATCAGGTCGACCCCGCCCCCACCAGTAGCTACAGTGCCACACACCCCACCACCAGTAGCTATCAGTGCCACACACCACCACCACCAGTATCAGTGCCACACACCACCAGCTTTCATCACATACCACCACTATCATGCACACGCCTCACCCCCCAGAGCATCACTGCCACACCCACCACCCCACCTACAGTGCCACAACACACACAACACCACCCTTGTGTGTGCTACAGCCACCACCCCATGTAAAAGGTGCCCACACACACAACATCCCACCATTGTGGTCCACCCACCACCCCAGTACGAGTGCCACACACACACAACATACCACCATTTTGGTGTGCTACACGCCACCACCACCATGTACGAGTGCCACACGCCACCACCACCAGGTATGAGTGCAACACACCACCACCAGGTAAGAGTGCCACACACCATCACCACCACCAGGATTCAGTGCCACCACCTGCACTACCACCACTACCACCTGCACCACCACCTGCACTACCACCTGCACCACCACCTGCACTACCACCTGCACCACCACCGCACCACCACCACCTGCACCACCACCACCTGCACCACCACCACCTGCACCACCACCTGCACCACCACCTGCACCCCACCACCTGCACCACCCCCTGCACCACCACCACCCCGCACCACCACCTGCACCACCACCGCACCACCACCACCTGCACCACCACCACCTGCACCACCACCTGCACCACCACCTCACCACCACCCCGCACCACCACCTGCACCACCACCACCTGCACCACCACCTGCACCACCACCTGCACCACCACCTGCACCACCACCTGCACCACCACCCGCACCACCACCTGCACCACCACCACCTGCACCACCACCTGGCACCACCCCTGCACCACCACCTGCACCACCACCTGCACCACCACCTGGCACTACCACCTGCACCACCACCACCTGCACTACCACCACCTGCACCACCACCTGCACTACCACCTGCACCACCACCTGCACCACCACCAACTATAACAAAAACGCCCACTAAACAAAACAAACGAGCGGAATAAATATGCATGACAATAACAATTACCGAGTTAAATGACCTGTTTAAATTGACGAGGGTAATAATGAATAAACTACTCACCTCACTCACATGCTGGACTCACCTGACTCACTGACTGACAAACTAAGCTGAGACACACCTAATATTCACCTGGATAACTTTCTTCTTCCCCATTTTAAATATATATAAATATATATATATAATATATATAAAAAATATAAATATATATATATATATATATATAAGGTAGTAGGTTGGTAGACCCGCAACCACCCAGGGAGGTACTACCCCTCCTGCCAAGTGAGTGTAAAACGAAAGCCTGTTAATGTTTTACATATGGTAGGATTGTGGGTTTTTTTTCCTTTACTCCATGGGAATGAACAAATCTTCCCCGAGGCCATGCTGTTTTAAAGGGACTAAAATGCCGGACAAGGGCCGAACCCCTTCTCCTGTAATATTCTAAAAAAAGAAGGGAAACTTTTGTTTTTCTTTTGGCCCCCCCCCCGGGGGGAACCCGGGTTAAAGAAAAAAATAAATATAAAATAAATTAAAAAAAAAAAAAAAAAATTATAAATAAAAAATAAAAAATTTAAACATTATTGGGCCAAATTTTAAAAAGGGTTTTCTTTAAACAAATGTCAATGACCCAAAAGAGAATAACAATTTTGTATAAACCGGGATTTGCCGCACCTCCTGGTGGAAAACTGGGGGCAAAAACCGAGGCTGTGTTTGAAACCTTTTATAAAAGGGCGGAAAAAGAGTGTCGATAGGGTTACTTGGAGGGGGAAAAAAAAAAACATGAATTCCGGCGTGTTTAGCAAAATAAATTCGTGTATTTGGTGAACTTGTTTGGGAGAAAATTATTTTAAATCACCTAATTTTGGCTGCAGGGGTGATCATAGCTCTTTGGCCCCGCCCCTTCCTGGTCCTACTAGGTCACACCTCCCTCGTATACTTTATCATACCTCGTGTGGGGGTGTGGTGTGTGTGTTGTGTGTGTGTAGTGTGGAGAGTGTGTGAGTGTGTGAGTGTAGTGAGTGTGTGGTGGAGTGTTGGTGGATGTGTGTGTGGCTACTCTCTTCAATTGATACACCTTGTTGGTTTGCTGAGGCTAATTCACAGCTGTATTTTCGCCACTGAACTATTGCCAACGTGGTGTGGGTGGTGGTGGTGTGTGGTGCATTGTCTTCTCTTATTATTTGTTAATGAATAAACGGAAGACGGGCCGAGATTCGAACCGGGGGTCTAGGGGTTTGGGAGACCCAACTTGAAAATATTTAAACCCCAAATATTTTTACAACAAATTTTTTTAATAACCGCACTTCTGTGCCCTGCTTGACCACGACCCAATTGTTACCCAAACTGCCCCATTCCAAAGCCCCAAGTGTGTAAGTGTAGTTAACTTCCAACAGCACCAAACTAGAAGTTAAACAAAGTGCCGATTGAGATTTTTTTTTTTTTTTTTTTTTTTGGACGAATCAGCACTAAATGTCATTATCAAGCCAGAATAGATTGTGAAGCCCAATTAGAGCGAAAAGTTTTTTTGTTAATTTGTCATGTTTAACCAAAATCCCCGAGTGTCGTAACGTAGCGCAACATCTACAAATTCAAACACAAGGGTGGGAAAGACCCCCTGGGGGAAAACCTTTTTCATGACTTGATAAAATACTCCCCACAAAGCGAGACTTGTCCCAAGGTTTTTAACTACAATGCATTTTTTTTATTCACGTTGCTGGCAGTATCCATCCGGAGCCCTGTAATCTATTAGCCTCATTTTTTTCCACTTTGAAAACTCTCTACTCTGTAAAAGAAAAGAAAAAACAATTTATAACGCTATTGTGGATTATTTGTGTGCTCTTGCGAGAGCACCTTTCATGGGAAGTGTTCTGATGCTGATAAAAAAAACTCTTGGTGACAGGAGCTAGAGCTACCCTTCCTTTTCCCTGATTGTTTTCCATTCCCTAGGCGCTGTATAGCTCTTACGTGTTTTAGGTATATATGAATATATTCAACGTGTATTTTTAAAAATATATATATATATATATATATAAAATATAATATATATATATAATTTATATATATATATATATATGTAAGTACCACCTCTATAGCTGGAATGGGGACCCTCATCCTCAGAGAAGACAATAATTGTACCTCAGGGTTCTCCCCGGAGCGTATGAATATGCAGCGAGAACAGGCACTTAACTTGTACTCGCTGGAAAACGCGGGCGAGAGAGATTATCAAATCACCTTGAAAAACCTAAAAGGGGGAATGGTCCCAAATCTGCACCAAAAACCCACTCCCACAAATAAAGGACTGGCAGGCGATGCAAAAACCCCAGTGCAAAGTGGGGGACCCACGGTACACTAGGAGAAAATACCATATGTGTCCGGGCCCCCCAAGACTGTTCAACAGCCCTCACCAAGCTAAGGGGTTTTCCCCTAGGCCCGGCTCCCTTTAAAAGGGGGAAATGGACAGATCATGGGCCGGATCAGCCGGCTGTGTTTTTTACTTGACTACTTTGGGCAAGCAAAAACTGGTTGATAAACCAGGAGGCCGCTCTGAACCGGGCCGCGGGGCGTTGACCCGGGGAAAACCCCCCGGTAGGTAACCCCCTTGTATCCCCCGAGGCCCAGGGACCTAAAAAGAAAAACAAATTTTTAGTAATTTTAAACAGAAAAAGGGGGGTTACACCCCTTTTTCCCGCTTTTAGTCCCCTCTACGACCGCCGATTTCAAGGAAGGAATTATTTTCCACCCCCCATGGAATAAAAAAAAAAAAAATAAGAACAAAAACTTTTAAAAAAAAAGAAAAAACCCAGATCGGTTTTAAAATATGATGCGGTCATGCACGTGTAGTTGCCTTATTAGAGCAAGTTTCCCTTTTATCCCCCTGTTTGAGACAAAAAAAAAAAGACACCAGCAATCCGCCCTCATGTAAACAAATTTCAGGTTTGAATTTTTTTTCTTCTAATACCCCTTATATTTTTTTTTACTAAAAATATATTATTTAATTGGGACGGGATGTGTAACTAGAACAATATTTGGAAATACCAAACGCACTCCTCCAACTTCTCAGAAGCTAAACGGGAGCCCAGAATGCATCACGCAATACCCCCTGAGGTGTTCTATAAATGGAACTGGAAATGGTAGCCCTGGGTCCTGTTGCTGTGGACGAACGTGAAATCCGTTTTGGGAACCTCTTGCAAGTTTTTTTCCCCGGGTTCTAAGGGTCTTCAATCTTAATGCAGCAAATTTGGATGAGTCAAAACCCCATAATCCCAATTTAATTAAATTTTCCCCTTGGTCAGGCTATCTTTTGCCCAACAGTATAATAGAAAGTCATCAAAAGTGCATACCAAGTATGTTCCCATACTAGGGTCTGAACTTCTCCAGGCTCAGTTTATGATCAATTGGGGTTTAGCGGATTACAGAATTTCTGAAATCTAGAAGGGGTTTTTCCAGCCAGACACCCGGGTTGCGAGCACTTCTTCTAATGACTTCTTTTGTTTTGCTTCCCCCCTTTGCATTTTGAAAAGTTTAAACATGAAACCCCCTATTGATCGGTTTGCCCCTTGCCAAAAATACACCTTTAATCATGCAAATTTATTTGCAGGGGGGTTGTGCCAGCAGGGTGCTTGTACACCTTCATAAAGCTGTTTTTGGGCATGAAGCAGGGAGTCTCTCTCAGTAAAATAACACTAAGAGTGACGGGATTTCTGGGAGATTGCAAGAAATGGGGCCGTTAGGGAGAGACAGCATAAGTGAATAGGGGGAGGGCTTTAAAAAGTGCTCTTGTTGTCTGGCCTTTCTTCTTCCAAAATTTTCTGTTATTTTATTTTTTTTTTGCTGTTTTGAATCAGGTTAGGAAGTGGGGAACAAGAGGAGTCCAAAAAATACAATTGGGTGTGTGTGTGTGTTTGTGTTTGTGTGTGTTTGCGTGTGCGTGTGCGTGTGTTCACATTATTAATCACCAAAATTTTAAAAGACCCCTTAAAGGTAGTTAATATCCCCCGTTGAAAAACTTTTACATTTGCACGTTTATCATACTGGCAAGTTAAAACATCGGCCAAATTATCTAAGCGGCTGTTGATGGCAGCACTTAACCTTGAAACTTATATTTCTTTACAATCGATTGGGGGTCTACTACATTTTTTTTTTTATCCTTTTTTTTCACTGCACACAAAAAGTTTTATCAAACTTCTTTTAGCTTATTGGGTGTTGATTATAATCCCCTTTGTTTTTGGGGGCCCTATGTCAAACAGACTTCCTTTTTCACCCCGGGTGGTGTGTGGTGTGTGGTGTGTTGTGTGTGATTCCTATTTATAGCTACAGAAGCAGGTTATGATGGGGTCTCGTCTTCATACTCTGTTTTATAAAATACTTTTTTTCAAATTCCACTTACTAATTCCTCCCCTTTAAAACATTCCCTCGTCACCCCTTAATTTAAGAGAAAAAATTTTCAAATGGCCTTTCCCGTTCACTTTTTCCTCAATTTGCAACGGTGGTCTTTTGTAATCATCTGAAAAACATATTCACGTATTTTTATTCCTTCTAAATAAATCATTTACAATAATTAGAAACATTAATGGGACAAGCACAGAACCTTGTGGCCACCCCACTTGTGACATCCTCCAATGCAAACATTTTTACTTTTAAAACTGTTCACATTTCTCTCAGAGAAAAAAAGTCTCGCACACAATAACTTTCTTTAATTCCTTCTAATTTGCAATTTCCATATTAGTCTTTCATGGGGAAACCTGTTAAAAGCTTCGAAAGTCAAAGTAAATACAAACTAATCCCTAAAATTTCAAAATTTTCAGTATTTTGGATTTCGTTTTCTTTAACATAAAAATTTTTTTTTTTACCAATATTCCACTTGTGTCGCTTCCCAACTGAGTAATTTTCTGTGAATACAACCTCATTAAATAAGTTATTCCATTTGATTTATTTTAGACAACTTTGTTATCTGTTACTCTAAGGGTAGTGTTAACCCTTTAAACAATTTTCATTTTACCCAATCCTTTTTAAATTACACCAAAGTGGTGAAATTTTTCCCTTTACCCATCCTTCTTCCTTACTTGGTCATAAGTTAAGTAGAAACTACATCGGGTTCTTAATTATAATTTTCTACAAGATTGATGGACTGAAACATCGAACCCCAGCTAGGACGATTCCCTCATACTCCTCCTCCCCCTTACGCCTTCCTTTTTGTTTGGATATAAAGCCACTGTGTGCGAAACGTTTCCTAAATAAAGATTCCCATATGCGCAAAAGGTCTCAATCTTCAATTTATAATATTTTAGTTCCATCTTTTTGAGTTTAAATCGTTGTAAAATCTTAAACTTGTGTTATTCTTGTTTCCCTTTTCCCCCCCCGTTTGTTTTAAACATAATTTCTCATCTGTCTGTGGTTTTAATTCGTATAAACGTTTTTCTTAATTCCATGAATGTTTTTCACATATTTTCCACTACATCTGTACGTCACAACATGCTCTTAAATTTGAAATCCACAGAGCATTTCATCAGGGCAATAGACCCTGTTTTTAGTCTTTGATTCCTTCAATTCGTGATTCTTTCCCAGCGCATATGACCTTTGTGGGTTTAGCGCCAAGTTTGATAATAAAAACTATCACAAGCCAACACCTATCTCATTTTTACCTCTATCAACAAGTTCATCAATACTAGAGAAATTTGAATCTCCTTTTTAAATTCTTGAGTAATTTTGGCTCTAGTGGTGAATTCTTTAATTAGTGGAAATAAATGTATAAAATACCGACACAATGCAATTAAACCAAATGCAGTATAAGGACCTGTTCTGTTTGTGACTTGAAAAAGCCCACTGTGTGGGCGAAAGTAGTCAATAAAGGATCACATTATACTGCATTTGTTTTATATTGTCTTTAATTAGTACCACGGGATGTTCAGTTTCTGCCTGTCTGTAGTAATTTTGCAAATTATCTTCAAACTTTAATTATATTTTTCCCAGACCTTTCCTTCTTTCGCTAAGCGTTTTGAAACTTTCAGAAATATCCTGCACCAGCTGTACTGCTGTTCTAATTCTAATGCTCAGTTGTTCCTGTAAAAACCACTTTCAAATTTAGTTTTGTACTCTACCAAATTTTTAAAATTTTCTCCTCATTATTATCCTTTTTTATAGATAATTTCTAATCTCTCACCTCTCTCTTCTATATTACCTCAGCTTGCTCAATGTACTCTGTATTTGCTGAATGGTTACCTTTAAATCTCCTATTTATTTTTCTTAAAGTTGCATTTTCGTTATTTAATTTTCTAATAATCCTCCTTGCGTTACCTGAAGTTGTTCCATTTTAGTCATTCTGTTCATCCATCCACGGGTTTCCCTTGTCTGCGTAAACCGTGTGTGCCACTTTGCATGTAAACGAGCGCACCATTGCGTTATTGTGCTACTCTATCTTTGTATATTAAATCCCGTTATTTTCTCTACAAATTTTGTACTTTATCAGTAATTTCCTTCTACTTTTGGGGACACCACTCGCATGAAATGCTCTCTCTACACTACAAGATAGGCACACCCTTTTTCTTTTCCCTGGATGAGTCGGCGACGTCTGTCCTCGCTCCCTTGTGTGAGTAGTGACAGGTTGGCAAGAAAGTCTGTCTGACATAGAGGAGCCAGGACAAAGAGGAAAGTATGGTAATTCAAGGCTCAGAGAAGTCCCAATGCAAGGTTATCTGCAACGGTCTCTTGGGTCTTCGGCAGTGTTGGCAGTACGTTCATTTGAACCCATCACGCACGCAGACATACACGCAAGAACGAGCGCACATGAACACTAACCCCACACACACACACACACACACACACACACACACACCCACACACACACACACACACCACACACAACACAACAAATAACACACACACACACCACACACACACAACACACACACAGAACACACACACACAGAACACACACACACAGAACACACACACACAGAACACACACACACCAACACACAAAACACACAACACACACACACACCACACACACACACACGCCCCCACACTCACAAAACCCTCACACTCACACACGCCTCACACACACGCCTCACAACACAACACACACACACACACACACACACACACACACAACACACATACAACACACAGAACACACACAACACACTCTCACTTCCACTCCCCATTCCCGGACTGTTATAAACTGTACGTAGTCTTCAAGAACTAGATAAATCGATTGAGTGACTTTATTGATGACTCCCTACCTTACGTGAAACTAAATATATTTATTGAGAATACCTACAATCTTCCTTGCTGTTTGATCCTCTAGACTCCATTCTAGGAACTCCACTGACAGATTGATGAAAGCCAAGACCACGTGTCTGTCTTATCGACAGTTCCAAGGGTTGAGATAGTAAGCAGCAGCTGCAGCAGCAGCAGCAGCAGCAGCAGCAGCAGCAGTAAGAGCTTGGTGATAGAGGAACTGCATACATCCTGGTATTGATGAGAAAAAATCACCAGTCCTTAAAGCGTGATTCGATACAACAATGGTGAGGAAATGAACACGAATCAGAACCAACTTTTACTTGGCCAACATTTGGCTTTGTGTAACGCTGTACAATGCACGAGTTGAAGCTCTGCACTAAAAAAACGCTTTCCTAATCAAAACTTTCCGGCAAAGTGTCTTTTCTTCATTTTTGATTTGGGTAACACGGTTGCTAGGTTAAAATCTTTCAACTGCACAAAGTTAACGAAAGCCGCATTTTTCCCGTGCACAGCCCTTCGAGATTATTTTTATTACCCTTTAAAAAATTATGTAGGAAACCTTTTATATATATAATATACTATTATATATAATATATATATATATATATATATATATATATATATATAATATAAAATATATAATATATATATAAAACATCAGGAGCTTGCAGAATTGCAGAAAAAAAAGGGGGATGTCCAAGCAAGTACGTTCCCAAAGGACGTCTTCAATCCAGTGAAGAAAGTTCTTTGGGAACGTACTTGCTTGGACATCCTCCTTTTTTCTGCATTTTACAAGCTCCTGATGATTGCCCAAAAAAAGGCCTGCTATCATTCTACTCCCCCCGTGGCTGTTTTGCATAAACATATAATATAATATATATATAATATATATATATATATAATATATAAATTATATATATATATATATATATTTTATATATAAAGTCGTGACGAATAGGTAAAAATTGCTATTTTGGCTTAAATGGCAACGCTTTTCTTGCCGAATAAGGCAAGCGAAAATTTGTGTATGCAATAATCTCTCAAAAATCATTCTGTAACCCAACGAAAAAAATATATTTCTTTGTGCTCGTTTTTTATTAAATTATTGTAAACTATCTAAAAAAATTATTTGGGTGAGGCTAAATAATTGCGCTTGTTATAATAAGTTTAGGTAAGTTTTCTAAGGGTTTTGTTAGTACCCAATTATTAATTTTACTTTAACATGAAAACATGAATGAAAAATAATATATATCTTTTTAAAAATATCTAACATATCTTTAATACACTGAAAAATACGTACACATGTTTCTTGAGCGGCCAGACCGAGGTTTGGGAGCGGAACCAACCGCCCCCCCCTTGAAAAGCTGCACCCCTTCCTTACTAACGCTCACACACACTAACATTCCCAAATTTTTTGTCTGGTCCCCCTTTGTGAAGCCCATATTTGACTATAGTTTCAGGGTTAAAGACTTCCTTTTACCCCTAACAAGATGTAAGCCCCAAAACCAAAAAAAAGGGAAACTGGGGCAAAAGATGGGGCGGAGGGAAACAAAAGTGAAAAACTTCCTCTCACCCGGGGCCACGTGAGCCAAAGAGAAGTCACTGTGAAGTGGGGGGCACCGTGAGTCATGCAAAAGGCTGCTACCCGGGAGAATCACGCGAATAAAGATTCCTTGTTGGTAGGGGGCCTTGGGTTTTCTCATAGCATTATGCCGGGGGGCCACCCCGGCATAATGCCGGTTTGGGGACTGTAGTTAAAAAGAAAACCCCCTTTATTTTCCTCATAACTGAGGTAAAGATTATATCTTTATTTTAACAAACTTTTACCTTGTTTTTAAACACTGTAAAATAGCTTGTACACTGTGTGTGTTTGTGAGAATGGTGAGCCGGGGGGGGGGGGGGGCCCCCCTGGTTCACTAACACTTGAGACAAACAAACTTACTTTAAACCCCCCTATTTCCCCCTTACTAGGCCGATGTAAGAGTTTTTTAAATAAAACTAAAACTCGCCAGAGGTGGGAATGAGGTTTTGTCTCCGACAATAAAAGACTGGACGATGGTCCTATCTTACGTAATTAGGCAACACGCAAAAAACCTCTTAGACACAATGTTTAAATTTTGGGGCCAAATTTTTGCATTTTTTTGTCTGCAGTTGCCCTATTATGGTCTCTTGTCTTTTAAACGACTTGTTGTTGTTTTATGAACTTTGCACTTCGTTTAGAGTTCCTAAACCACGGCCTTTTACAATAAGACAATTGGCATTGTAATTATGGCCTTACTGTATTTCCGTTAAGGTTCTAGCACTGGGCCGTCTACCACAAAGACCCCCAGATAGCAAGAGGAAAAAGGGGGCAAATATAAGGCCACGCTGGGGCGAGCAAGGAGGTAGTAGGAAAAGGAAATGGAGAAATGTTGGGGGAGGGTTAGATAGTGAAGCGGTCAAAGGCAAGAAAAAAAACACGGAAAGAGAGGTAAAGGCCCACGAGGGGCAAAACAAAGCAAAGGGAAAAAAATAAAGGACCAAACACCCCGCAAGAAAGAATGCCCGAAGAAAAAAAGTAAAAAAAAAAGGGAAAGTGGAAAGGTAGAAAAAAAGAAGGAAAACAAAATCAGGGGTTTAAATTTTCGTGTTCTGAAATTTGGGGTATTTTACAATGTAAGGAAAGGAAGGGATCTACAGAGACAAAACCCGGGTTAAAATTCATCAAAAAAGGATAAAAAGGGGGGATTCAATAAGACGGCGATGTGAAAGTTAAAGCAGGGAACTTTTTTTGCGAAGACCACCCAATAGGATAACCGTGATCTTTGACATAAGAAAAGAGCTTTGGGTTGGTGGCAAGCCTAACACACTTTTGTGCCCCTTTGGGGTCTTTTCAGAAAAGGGCCCTATTTTTCCCTCCAAAGTACTGAAGAAACAAAAAAGAATAAAATAGGGGGGACACCAGGTGTATCTAAAAAGCGGGGGGGAAAGTAGAACTAGTCTTTAAAGGGTCCAAGCCCCGGTTTTCCCTTGGGACTTGACTGACTCGTATAAAAAAAAAAAAAAAATTTTTATTTTAAAATTTTCTTATACACTAGGTGGTATATTAACTTTAAAATCATGAAAAGGGCCGTTAGACTGTCTTAAAGTGCTTCCCCCATACAAAGGTATCACTTAGAAAATTTTGCACACCTAGTGGACTCAACCTTTTTCCTATAAATAAAGGGGATTTTCTTTTAAAACCCTTTTTAATGTCCCCACCTAATGTTTTGTGGCCACTTTCTCGGGTTACAAAGACCTTCACACCCCCCACACTAGTGGTAAAAAATTTATTGTAATATTTAAATAAAATTATTTGTTTTTTAAATCGAATAATTATCATTTATTATTTAAATTATGTTCTATCACGGAAAAAAAAAACCTCTTGCCCACAAAAAAATAAATTGGAAGTTTTTTTTTCCCTTAAAAACCCGAAGCATTTTTAAAACTTTTTTTTTTTTAAAAGAGCCGAACTGGTTTAAAAAATAAATTTTCTGTTTATAAAACCGAAATGGCTTGCCTATAACAAAGGGCATTTTTTGAAAACAGAGAACCCAAATATTCTGTAGGGACGCCACCTCAAAAATTCAAGGGGGATGGACTGATTACACCCTCTTCACTCTCTTCCCGCCTACACTTTTTTGTACTCGACTGAAGAAGCCTACTGGGGTAGCCCGGGGCCCTTTTGCAATAAAGATGCCCAAAATGTTGCATATGTTCTTTTTTAAACCCAAAATGCTCAGAGTATATACACGAGAGAATAATTTCATCGGTTTAAGAATATAAACCCCATATTTTTTTCTTATAAATTTTCCCTTTCTTTTTGAAAAGCCCGATAATAATTTCCCGTGAAATCTTTAAGAAGCATTGGGGCCAGACTTTGGAAAGTAAAAATAAACCTGCTCCCTTCCATTTGAGTTTGTTAAACCCTTTTGACACATTTTAAAAACATTGCCTTAAAAAGCAGTCCCGCGGGATTAAAAATTCCCGGCATTTGGGAAGAACATTCTGACCTATATGGGAAAAAACCCAAATTAATTGCAATATATTAGTCCCCAAATTTTTTCAAGTTTTAAAAATAATGTGTTGGTTTTTTTAATATTTTATATATATATATAAATATATATAAAAATATATAAAAATATATATAATATATTTATTTTTTTTTTATTTTTATTATTATCACACTGGGCCCATTCCCCCAAGGCAAGGGGGGCCCGGAAAAGAAAAAAATTTTACCCCTCATTCACTTTCCCTCACTGTCTTGCCAAAAAAGGGTGCTTTAAAACAAAAGTTTTTTAAAAATGCAACTTAACACCCCCTCCTTCAAATGCAG
>NW_026465861.1:0-13221 GCF_026875155.1 Cherax quadricarinatus
AAGATCGGGTATAGGCCGTTTAGGGAGTGTGAGATTTGGCAGGCGTTGTCAGGAGTGAGCTTGGGAAAGGTGCCGGGTATAGACAGACTGCCAAATGATTTCTACATAAAGAATTGGGGGTTCTGGGGGGTTTTTTAGTAAGGCTGTTTAACATACTTAAGGCGGCTGAGGTAATGGGAGAGCAGCAACGGACGGCCGTTTGTGGTGTTGGTACCGAAAGGGGAGCGGTCAACGGTAATGGATTATCGGGCACTTTCGCTTATGTGTGGAGATTATAAGTTGTTCGCGAGAATATTAGGGAACAGAATCAAAGAGGGTAATAGGCAAGGTAATTGATAGGGGGCAATATGGGGTGCCAGGAAGGTTGATGTATGAAGGGCATGGCATGATTCGAGAATTTATAGAGAAACGGGGGGAGTTGAGTGATGGAGGTGTATTGGCGCTAGATTGGAAGGCTGCTTATGATAGTGTAGAAAGGGAAGCGTTATGGAGGTTCATGCGTTGGCAAGGTTTTGGGGAAGAAATAATATCTTGGGCAAAATTATTGTATCAGGGGGCGTCGATGAGGGTGCAGGTTAACGGGAGGCTAGGAGTTAAAATACAGATGCGACGGGGACTGCGCCAAGGCTGCATACTATCACAAATATTGTTTGCGTGTATAGAGGATCCATTTTATAGGGCCATTCGGAGGTGTGTTGCGGGAGGTGGGGAGGATACTGACCGGGGGGAGGGGGGTGCTGGTATCGTAGGTTATGTGGATGACACGACTGTTTTGGTGAGAGGTAATAGGGACTTGCTTAGGGTGGGTAAGGTGGTGGATGTGTTTGGGGAGGCTTCAGGGATGAAAATTAATGTTGAGAAGACTAAGTTTTTAGACCTAAGGGATAGTACAAATGGGGATGAGGTGGTAGGGGGTGGGTGGAAGGTGGTGGATCAGCTAATGATATGTGGGATAATTTATGTGAGAAATACACTGGTGGCTCAAGAGGTGAATTCGGTGCGAATAGTGGATGGAGTATTGAAAAGACTTGGTGGTTTGAGGGCGGCGCAACTAACGCTGCATCAAAGAGTAATAGTGACGAGTGTGCTATTGTACAGCAAGTTATGGCATGTCGTTGTCATGTACCCGCTGATGAGACGTGAGGTGAAATGTTTACAACATGGGGCTTTTAGGTTTATATGCGGATCGGGCTGCGAATGGTTAAGTAGAGCGGTGTTAACGCTTCCGGTCAGTCGGGGAGGGCTGGGACTTTTACCTCTGGAAAAAAGGATGATGAGCGTGTACCTAAAACGAAGTTATATAGGGAGGGGGGTGGGAGGGGAGGTGGACTTGTGCGAGTACGTAAGGATATGCAATGGTGGTGGGGGGATAGGAATTTAATAGCTGGTGAGGCCATTTTGAGGTTATTAATGACAGTGAGGGATCCGTCGTGTGTTAAATTGCGGGTCCTCGAAGGAGTGGAAGGTAGGTCAGTGGTGACTGCTGTTAAAATTAGCATACCCTTGCAATGTGTGGAACAAATAGGGGACGGGGTCTAAAAAAAATTTTCGTGAAAACCCGGGGTTTGTTCGGGGGGGTTAATGTTTAGATTTTACATGGGATTTTGCCGCCCTGGGGTTTTTAAAAATTCAAAAAGGGAAATAAGGGGGGAAAGGGGGAAGGGAAAAAAAAGAGCGTTTGGAAGCATGGAGAAAATTTTTTATCCCGGAAATTTTTTTTTGGTGACTGTACAAAAAGTTGGGGGGGTTTTGGGGTTGGGAAAAAAGTGTTCGGGTTTTAGTGGGGTGGGGGGGGGTTGCAGGGGTTGGGGGTTTTATTTTTGGATAAAGGGGGGGGTGAGTAAAGATGGTGGAAATGCAGGGGTTGTATTTGGTCACGGATTTTATATAACGCCCAGGGGCCCAAAGAGGGAGGGGGGCGTGGATAAAGGGGAAAAAGGTTTTTAAGCTCCCGACATTTTACAGAACTAATTTGTCGTAAATAGGGAAAAAATGGGGGGATTTGGGAGACTGCTTTTACTGAGGGCAAAGGGAAAGTTTTGGGTTTGGAGGGATTTAGGGGAAATTTCCGGGCAATGTAAGGGGTTCACGGAGGGGGGTTCCCCGAAAAGGGAAACAGGGGAAAAAAGGTTTTTTAGGGGGAGTAAAAAATAAATATAGAAAACTGAACAAAAAGTGCCTTTGCTGTTGATGACGGGTTGTGTGTTTTTAAACGATCAATTTCTTCAATTTAATTATTAATTATGTAATTAAAAGGACGACAAAATTTTCGAAAAGTGATGGAATATTATAATTGCAACAAAATTTAAATTGGTTGTGTGAATAAAATGACAATGTGGGTGCCCCTGTTTTAAATGCGAAATTTATATATAAACATAAAAGTATTGCTTTGGGGTTTGGGAAAAGGCATCGTATTTAGAGGTGGAAGGGCATTTCCTGTTAAAAGTTTTGTGCTAACAGACTTACATCTTATTGTGGTTTTAATGATATGGGTGAAATATTTTAGAAAGCTTTACTTATCCTGTTTTCTTAATACATATTGTTTTTTCATGGGATCCCTATAGGCCCCTAAAGGTTTTGGGTTTCCTTGGGAATTGATAATATATTATAGGGTAATTTTTATGGATGCATAGGAAAAGGTTTTTTTTTTCACTGGTTGTGTTTAAAATGTATTTTTTAAATAGTATATATTTTTACCTTTCCCGGGGAAGGTGATATGTTTTGGGGGGTTTTTGTAGATATACGTTGTACATGAAATTTATGTAGAATTGAATTTATATTATATCAAAAAATTGAGGTTAAATGAACGTATCATTTTTTGTTCAATTTGGAATAAAGAAAAATTTTTTTCATACAATTTACAGGGTTAAAATATAAAGATTGTTTCGTGTCCCGGTGGGTTGACAAGCAAAAAGGTGGGGGGGGGGAGTGTTTTTAAAAATGTAAGGTGTACATTCCTTTTGGGAGGATGTACAATGTAAGGTTAAAATTCCGGGGGCAGGATGTACAATGTAAGGGGTACTTCCGTGGCAGGGTGTACAATTTTAAGTGGAGTGTACAAAAAATTTCCCTTTGGGATGAGTTCAATGTAAGGGGGTCATTCCGTGGCAGGAAGTTTCAATTAAGGGGTACATTCCGTGGAATTTATGTACAATGTTTAAAGGGGTACATTTCCCGGGGAGGATGTACAATTAAGGTGGGACATTTCCCTGGCAGGATGGTTAAAATCAGAAAATTTGATTTTACTTGCCAAAAGGAAATCTTTAAAGGTTTGATTTAGTGGGTTCCCAGACATAATGTCCTTTTCTTCAAAGGGTTGGGTGGTCATTGCTTTATTCAGAATTTTTGTTTTTTAAATTTTAATATGTTAATTGGAAAGTACTTTTACTATTCAAAAATTTTTTAATCACTGTTTTTTATATGTATTTTTTCGTTTAAATTTTATGTACTATGTTTTGTCTTTTAAATAAAATAAAAAAAAAATAAAATGAAAAACAATACATTAGGGTTTGAAACAAAAAAAAATAACATAACAATATAGCAAATATGACAACTATAACCAAAATATAAAATCGGGTACCGAAACTTAAAACTGCCTTTACTAGATAATTGGGGAAAATTAACATTTGTAAAAAAAAAATACAACCTTTTTTAACCCCTTCCCAAATTTAACCCCCTTTCTCTTAATGTAACAAAAATTATAAAAACAAGTATACATTCTCATTTAGTTACGGGCGAAAATCCTTTTCCTTTGACCGGGAAAAAAATATTTGGGTAATAATTGAACCCATGATGTCAAAAACCATCCCAAACGTAAAACCTTTCACCGAACCCCACAGGTCCATGAGAAAAATGCCCGGTCCGCGCAGCCCCTCGCCCCGGTGTGCACTTTTACATTGCACATCGTACCTGCCATTAGATTTAGCTCAAACATTTATCAATAATGTCATTACGTAAGAACCATTTACCAATTTGCATAATAAAGAGCGATTCTATCAAGGAAATTTTTCACAATTTTCATTAATTTTACCTAACCTAAGCCTGTATTCCATCGGGTTTTTATAAATATCTAATCAACACGAAAATTTACACATTCCCTAACCATATTCGTTGGTGTACATGTACAACCTTGTATTACCATCAAGAAAAAAAGAACAATAAAAAGGAAAACCCACTCTTCATCTCTAAAAATCAGACATCAATTACCACTCAGGTACATACATATAAATATTAATATAAAGCACACTGTCAAATTTAACACAATTACTTCCAACGTCATTTATAATATTACGTCGACTCAACCACGAATAATTCATCCTTCCTCACAACTTCAAGGTTTCCTAAAAATCTTAACTACATACATAGTATTGCCACCATCTAGACATAACACACTATGCCTCTATTGACAACCAATTCAATTGTGCTTACAAAAATATATTGTAATTAAACTGAAACATAAAAAGCTTTTTTTTTTTTTTTGACATTTACACATTGTATTAAAATCATAAATACGCATAGAAAATTTGTATTGAATTTCATTGAAAATGTTCATAAGAAAAAACATTAATGATATATACATGAAAGTAAATATATATAAAGTTACAAGTCGACAATTCCAAATATAACTGTATTGTACTTGAAACACTCAGAACCTATAATGCTAAAATTGCACCCCGGACATACCTCATATAACATTCCATAAAACAAACTCATCATGCTACTGCCCATTCTAGGAAACCAGCCCATTTCATCCCCTTTATCTGCCTTTCAACTCCCGTAAATCCCGTAATGTGAAATTCCTATAACCCTAACTTAAATCCCTCTCCCATCTCCCCCCATACACCTCCTTATTTCTACACTTTGTCCTATAAAAAGTTGCTGTTAACGCATTAATTCTTTCACACACGTTCGCTCCTCTCATAGCCTGTGAAAATTTGTGTGGACTGCCTCCAAGTGAGTCGCCTACCCTGGCAAACTCTGTTGACACCGAGCTCTGAGGTGGGTACCTCAGCCTCACAAGTGGCTTATAGGACAGATTTTCACAAATGATTGTTATTGCAAGAAACCTCGCCTGCATGCACGTATAAAGGACTAACTTACTTGGTGTTGCAGCATATATCCTGATCTTCACTTCCCTAAGCTAGCCTTAGCCCCTTTGGACTCCCCCTCAGAAACCACGTGCAACCAGGAGCATTAATTCCTGCAATATTCAATCGTAATTAGTGTCCTGCCTGCACCTCAGAAATTCCTATATCCAAGAGGGTATGTATCCCCTAGTATAACTATGCAGACTCAGACACTAGCTTCAAGACTGCTCTGAGACACTGGTACTTACTGGGCATGCTCTCTCTGTTGCACACCGGACCCACAGTTAAAACTCACCCACGATCTCCCAAGACACTGGCCAGAATCTACGAGAAAAAAGTGAAGGTCTTGTCTTACTGTAAGGGCCTGACGGAGGTCATCTACGGTACATCGAGGTGCCTCTACCCGATTTCCCCAGGTCTCAGATGTGAAGACACGTGGGGCACAGTCTGTTGTTCACGGCACGTCTTGTCTTGATGGTGTCTGTCGTAAGAAGAACGAGCTGGTCTCTCTTCCCTACCCTCGTCTCTTCATTCAAACTAGGGCTGCCAGTTCTCCCTAGCTAACTTATCCTAGTGTTTGCCTACATTATCGGCCTATTACTACCTATGTTAAGGTCTTAGGTCTACATTATCATTATCTACAGATGCCTTAGTAAACCTAATATTAATATACTATCAGTAGAACTACCTACTCCTTCCCTGAAGGGTAAATCTATAAATAAATAAGCTTACCAACAATCGCCAACCAGAGAATGCTTTGTTTGTTTGGGAGGGTTTAAGGGCCGCCCAGCTCAGCCATCCCATACGGCCATGCTGGACCTGCCCTGTGGAACTTTAGGGACCAAATAAATTTCCACATAGCCCAAGACATATAAATATAATCCGTAATTATATGCCCTACCGCATTCTCTACCATATGATTCACCCCACCTATGTCTAAGCTTAAAACCCTCAACACCTGGAAACCCCTCCCCCATCCTCCCACTAACCTTATTACCTTACCCAACCAAACCCTTATTAGTTCAATACATTCGCAAAAATACACCATATGGAAAATAGTGTCCAATCCGCCACAAGCCATGCATATCCCATCCTCCCGTATTCTCTTATGGAATAAAACCATTCCAGATGGTAAGATCCCATGTAAAAATCTATGCACAACTTCTCGTACTTTAGGTTTTAAACGCAATTTGTTCAAACGCCCCCAAATATTACGCCAATCATACATCAGATAAACCCTTTCTACCACCACTACCACTGCCTTACCATCCACCCCATCAAGGTTTCCCAATTTAATATGTGAAGGATCTCTCATGTTTATGATGACCCATAACATTGCCTCACCTATTAAACCACTGATGTGCTTCAGTACACCATCTACAATACGCACTGAATTTATTTGTTGTGCTAACTTGATATTACTTACATAAACGATCCCACAAATCAGTAATTGGTCCACCTTTTTCCACCTTTCAACTACTTCACATTCCTCACTTAACCCATCCCCAAGATCCATATACTTCGTTTTCTCCTTATTAATTGATATACCAGTAGCCTTTTCAAAAACATTCACTAACTTTTCCACCCGAGGCAAATCCCTGTTACCACTTACTAAAATCGTTGTGTCGTCAACATATCCAACAATGACAGCCCCCCCCCACCCCTTTCGTTACCTACCCTTTTAGCTGCTAATAAGACCCTAATTCCTCTATAAAAGGGATCCTGTAAACACGCAAAAAATATTTGTGAAAGGGGACAACCTTGACGTAGACCCCTTCTCATCTGAATTTGTTCTCCTAACCTTCCATTTACCTGCACCCTCAATTATTATTATTATAATCAAAAAGAAGCGCTAAGCCACAAGGGCTATACAGCACCTGCACCCTCAAGGATTCATCTTGATACAGTAATTTGGCCCATGAAATAATTCCCTCTCCAAACCCCTGCCATCTCATAATCTTCCATAACGCTTCCCGTTCTACACTATCATATGCCGCCTCCCAATCTATAGCCAACACCCCCATCCCTCCCAGTTTTACTCTTTCTTCAATAAAACTTCTAATCAAACCGTGCCCATCATACATAGACCTTCCCATATTGTCCCTTATCAATCACTTTACCCAGGACCTTTTTTATTCTGTTAGCTAAAATCCTTGCAAAAATCTTATAATCACCACACAATAACGAAATAGCACGATAATCTTTGACTGTTAATGGCTCACCTTTAGGCACTAGAACGACCACAGCCATGCTTTGCTGAGCCCCTAAGACCCGATCCCGCTTAAGGATATTGAATAATCTTACCAAAAACCCTTTTAAAACGCTCCAATTTTGAAGATAAAAGTCGCTGGGCAACCCATCAATTCCTGGTGCCTTACCTAATTGTGCCCCGGATAAAGCTTCCCATGTCTCACACTCCGTTATCGGCCCTTCCAAAACGAATCGATCATGCTCTGTCAACTCACACCGCACAAACCTTCCAATGGACTGTAATGCTATTTCGCTTATTCCCACACTTTGCGTTTTCAACTTAACCCAAGCATCAATATACCCACTCATACCCTCAGTCGTCGTCAACACCTGATCCACTTTATACCCTTGCATACCTATCTGAACATTCAACCCCATTAACTCCATTGCCTTGCGACGTCTGTTTTGACTCCGCAACACACACACCGACGGCCGATCTCCCCACAAAACCTCCTCAATCCAGCCCTTAAGCCTTTCCCCATCTAACCTCTCATTTTGTAAATTTCGTATATGTTCCTTCAAACTTTCAATTTCAATAACAGGATAATTAGCATTAATTTGTGCATAGCATTCGCGCAACTGCCCCTCTAAATATTTTTGAAAAACCGTATTGTAAAATGATTATATCTCGTCCTCGATTAATATAATATTCCTTAATACGTTTTTTGGCTATCGTTTCCCACCAATTAACCATGGCAACATCCCCTGGTGCTTCACCCACTAAACGATCCCACATATGTCCAAAAGACAAAAGACTATCCTCTTCCTTCAATAACCTTAACATTTAATTTCCATAATGTTGGACCCCTCCGAGGCACAACCCGCCAATTTCCACATCTATTACAACCACCTCTAATGATCCAAAAAACCACATACTTCACACTAACCCTCCGCCACAGTAACCGCACAAGGCACGTACATTCGGTCCAAACCTCGCCGTATAACTCGTTTAATGAAGGTCATGCTCACATCCCTCCCCCCCCTACACACATCCTTTAACCCCCCAGTCATAAATCCCCAATATACCCAAACAACACCCCGCACTCTGGCTCCACATCCTTTACGACGTATCACGCAATTCCAATCCCGCCTATTATTGAATCATTAGGCTAAACCACCGTAAAAAATATCCAGTACGTCCTGATAATTTAGTTTAAATTACTCACGTTCACCCTCAGCAGGGCCATATTACACATACTAAAATATGGGAACCCTACCCCAGGTTCCATCCACTGTATATCACCTCCCCTCCCCACCTTCACTACGCATTACTATAAATGGCTAGTTTCCTTTACCCCCCCCAAAATGGCAGCCCCCACCTTTCAACCGTTGTCGCCATGTTGCATGTAAACATTATAAACCACTCAGCATCCAATCATAACCAGGCCTAAATTATGCTTCCTGTATGATACCACATCCACACCTAATCGCACAATTACTCATTAACCACTGAAGCTTCCTCTCAGCTCTCAACCCGTTAATATTTATAGTAAAACACTTGATTCAACAATGGGTTTTCCTTTTGTTCCCGGCAGTTCTTTTCGCAACACCTCTGTCCCTTCCCCCTTTGTTGGGAATCACCTTTGCAATCCCTTGATCTTGGGTTCACCTTTTCTCTCCTCTGCTGTACTCCACCCAGGACTTTTTACCAGGGCGTTGGGCAGGAGGTGAGATCGTGAGACATCATCAGAATCCGATGATGCTTGCAGTCTCTTTCGTGTCCCGCCCTCCACCTGCTTTTTGGGACATCTGAAGCCACCGTTCCTGATGCACCTCACTCTACTGCATGCACCTTCAATCCTTTAGGACTTCTTCGTCGGACAAATCGTTATCTCCTGCCACATCTTCATTACAGCCGTCCCCAGAACTTTGCCTGGGTTCCTCCCCCACATGATTAGGACAGATTCCTCTAACAACGACATCCTAACGCCTTTACCAAAGACGCCGCGCTTCTTCACCCATATTAGGTATTCTATCCTTTTCTCTTAAAAACCTGATGTATGTCCAAAGACTGAGATTCTCCTTGTAGCGTTACAACTGGCGATTCGAGCTCCTTTTCTTTGTTCACCTTCCTCATCCATGGACAATCGTGGTTGGGGCTGGCGTAGGCAAGTGGTGTTCTCCTTGGTCGCCTACCTCGCCTACTGACTGCCATTGACGTTGATTGGTGCCGGGTACCCACTTCGTTTCCCTCACTGCCACCACGATGTGGTCATATGACCCACATAGCCGACCACGTACGTTGTTGCCCAGCATACGTTACATAGACTTGAGTCCGTAATTCCTTAACACAACATATGTGTTAGAGTAATTTTAACAGTTATATGTACCTTCAGCTTACCTGCATACGGTCCAGTTGCCCATCTTCAGCAGTGGCTTCGTGAACCGTCCCATAATTACACAGTTCACTGCTTATTATCAAAATTCAGTGCCTCAAAGGACACATTCCTGATTTTTTCACCCATGTGTATTGTCGCGAGATTCATCATGGAATCGCACCGACCTGCAGTATTAACCCGGTATGGATGGTCTCCTGATACTTGTCGACACCGCCTGTAGACTCGTGGCAGACGTCATTTTAACGAAGATTCTTGTCGTTCCATTGAGTGCGAACCACATATCTCCTCTTTTGCTTTACCAAATAGGTTTTATCGCGAATGATCGCTGGCAGCAATAAATCCATGTTGGATCCTGTGAAAAGCCCCACAGATCATCTCATTTCAGACAGTTACTGATTATCTTTGCTATTCAGCGCCATTTGTTGGATGAAAAAAATAAAGTTTCACCACGCTAACACCAGGGGTAGCAGCTCAGTCAGGTAAACTGCGCACAAGCCAACTCAATCAGGAGCGTCTGCGCAGCAGGTCCGCACGGCCCGGGAGCGATGCGAACATTGACCCAATATAAATTAAACAGGAACAGAATGAATGCTTACACATGCATGGGGAGCCGCCCCAGTCAAAGTGATTCTGCACAGGTCAGGAGGACGCTCACGTCACCTCCCACCAGGTGTAAAAAAAAGGAAGGGGGGAAACAGGAGCTAGAAACTCACCCTAATTAACAAGCAGACTGCCCAACAAACTACCACCACCATACATTCATACTTTCTCTACTCCTATCTAATGAACTGTTCCCTCAAACCATCGCTTTACTCAAATCGGGATTGCCGGGGGGGACGAATGTTTTAACTAAACATGACGTTCTTACGATCACCACCAGGGTGGGTGGATGACAACTAAACAGGGTGAGGCTGTTAGTTAATGATAAAGGATAATTTGATTATTATGTCTTAAAGAAAAACAGGAATACTGTGGAAGATTCTTAAATAAACCATTCCAGGGAAGGGGATAGAACCATGATCAGTGGCTAACGCGACGGTCGGGTTTTGAGGACTTGATCAGGGGTTTTCACCCTGTCCGTGTTAGGTTTGTTTGAAATTTGGTATTACGATTTTTGAGTCTTTTTAAAAAAACCAAAGGGTCGGTAAAATAATTGATATGAGTATATGGGTAGGCAGTTTTTAAGAATATAAAAAAAAAAATTCTGAGCTTTTCTTAAACAATCTAAAACCTCCAGGATTTACGATAGTTTAATTTGATAAATGAGTGCGTTTGACTCTTTAATTAATTAGAATTTTTAATAAAATTATTGTTTTTTTTGGGTACTGTCCATTGTACCAAAATCCTTACGCACATGACTTTTGGGCTATTTGAGTATTTAAGGTGGCTATTAAAAAACCTTTTAGTATTTTGTTTTTCGCTTTTTGTAAATCCGGACGTCCCCTTACGCTACCCCGTGTGGGGGGGTGGTTGTTGGGGCGAGGTGCCGGGGGGGGGGGGGGTGCCCGGGGGGGAGGGTGCCAGGGAGGGGGGGTGCCCGGAGGGGGGGGGTGCCAGCAGGGGGGGGGGGTTCTGGGGGGGGGGGTGCCTGAGGGGGCAGGGTGCCAGGGGGGGTGGGGGGGCTGGAGGGGGCAGGGTCCCGGAGAGGGGGGGGGCCTGGAGGGGGTGGGGGCCCGGAGTGCCTGGGGGGGTGGGGCACTGGGGGGCGGGGTGCCTGGAGGAGGGGGGGGTGCCCGGAGGGGGGCGGGGGGTTTCCCAGAGGGGGCGTTGTACCTGGAGAGGGGGGGTTTTCCTAGGGGGGCGGGGTGCCCCGGAGGGGTGGGGTTCCTGGAGGGGGGGGGTGCCTGGAGGGTTCGCGGTGCCCGGAGGGGGTGGAGTGCCTGCAGGGGGGCATGGTGCCTGCAGGGGGTTGCATGCCTGGAAGGGGGTGGGGTGCCTGGAGGGGGCTGGGTGCCTGTAGGGGGTGGAGTGCTGCAGGGGGGGTATGGTGCCTGCAGGGGGTTGCATGCCTGGAGGTGGTGGGTGCCTGGAGGGGGTTATGGTGCCTGCAGGGGGTTGCATGTCTGGAGGGGTGGGGTGCCTGGAGGGGGCTGGGTGCCTATAGGGGGTGGAGTGCCTGCAGGGGGGTATGGTGCCTGCAGGGGGTTGCATGCCTGGAGGGGGTGGGGTGCCTGGAGGGGCCTGGGTGCCTTAAGGGGGTGGGGTGCCTAGGTGACAAACGCTGCCTCTCCTCACTATATCTTCCTTACACAAGTTGTTACTCTTGCAACACAAGTTGTTACTCTTGCAACATTGCACAGCTCCTGATGACGTACGGAGACGTGTGAAAGTACTTACAAAGAAAATTTATTCATACCGTGACTTGTCTTGTATTGTTAAGAATAATACATATGAAATATCTTTGAAGAAACATTAACGATAAAGATTTTCATGATTATTTTACTGCTAAGACTTTACCTTACCTACATGTACGTTTTTTCTAAGACTTATTTGTTACTGGAATATAATTTATTTATCATTAAATTTTCAGTATATTCTGCATGCACTACAAGCTGAGCATCGACGAGTGAGGCCACAAGACCGAGCTCTTAGTGAAGGCATTGAACACGTGTTGACTAGTCTCAGAGGTGAGACTCCCTGGCAGACAAGGTGGACTAACCAGTCACCTAACGAGCTCACCTCACTCATGGTCTTAGCTGCCACTAACAACTGTCCACTGACAGTTTCCTTCCTGAGAGAGGCAGGAGGCAAGTCCTTCCTGCAAGACGAGTCTGGCATCACTCCTTTGCACGCTGCACTGGACGCTAACAACTGGAACCTTGCAAAACAGATGGTTAAGAATATGGGAGCCTCTCTCTACATCCCTGACTGCTCGGGCAGATTACCTGTCGATATGCTGCCTTCAAACTACTCAGCACAAGTGAAAGAGGTCAGATCCCTTTCTTTTTGTACTAGCTCTATGTCAAATATATCATTATAATAAAATATGTTAACGTATATATATATATATATATATATATATATATATATATATATATATTATATATATATATATATATATATATATATATATATATACACATATACATATATATATAAGTAGTCAAAAAAGCGGCTGGAGCATCCCTTCCGGAAAAAGGCATGCGGCTGGAGCATCCCTTCCGGTTTAGCCGTGCGGCAGAGACATCCCTTCCGGTCTAGGACCAGCAGCTTGAGGGTCACCTTTTCACACCTAGGTGTTACTTCCGGTTTTTGACCATGACCTCGCCCTCGAGACTACCTCACCCTTGACCCCCCAACCAATACCCCCGCCCACGACCCCCCCCCCTTCGCGACCCCGCCGTCGCGCCGCGCGCCGCCCGCGCGCCCGCCCGCGCGCCCCGCCAAGCCCGCGCGCCCGCCCGCGCCCTTCGCGACCCCCGCCCGCGCCTTCTGCTGGCCTTCTGCAGCGTCGTCCGGATTTGCCCCCGCGCCTCGAATTTTTTTCAATTTTTTTCGAATTTTTTTTTAATTTCATTTTCTTGTGCTCTCCATTCTCGGATCAG
>NW_026465862.1:0-13625 GCF_026875155.1 Cherax quadricarinatus
TCTTTTTTTCCTAGGTTCCTGCTTCTCACTCATTTTTGTAAAAACTCCCGTCAGTCCTTCGGGCCCTGAATTGAAGTCCCGGGATGCAACAAAAGAAATCGGATCGTTTGCGTTATCCTGGGAATTTCTCCAGCTTCTGAAAAAATTTTACTGCAACAGGCATCCTGTAGCTCTACTGCGCCCGGGAAAAAGTTGGTTTTGTAGGAAGTGCCGAAAACGTCAATAATGAGACAAGTTGCTCGTTGTATCAGACTTTTGGGTCCATGTAGTGTTCCTTCGACCCACTCCCCTCTGGGCTCGCTCAGATTTTTCAGGACCTCCTTCGTTTTTCCACTCAACTCGTGGGTTAGGTAGGGTTTTCTCTTTTTCTTCTTTCCTAAATTTCTACTGGTCTTGAATCTGCTTCGTCATCCACCTGTAGGGACATACCCTTCCCAAGCTATCATCGGGGGTCTTCGGGGAAGAATCCACCATGATGCCTCACCCCGAATTTTTTCTCGTATCCACGTCCAGAGTCATTTTTTTTTTTTTTTCTAATCCTGGGGCCCGGGACCGTCGAAGATCGATGTCGGGATCAATCGTCATCCCCTTTCCGTTGTGTATTTTAAATTGGGCTCTATCTCGTGTCTGAGCTTCTCCTGTATGGGGGATCTGTCCCTGGTGCCTTTCCTACGTATCCTGTGGGAAATTCCTGTAATAATTTCCCCATTATTTCTCGGGTATTATCGTTGTTTTTGTAATTGCCTTGTGTTTTTTCTGTTCACCGTAGATTTCTTTCCTTTTCTTGTTGTCTGGCCTCCTTTCCTTCTTTTTGGGTCAGCCTTATGTTCGGCCCCCTTTTTCGGGGGGGATTCCGCTTATTAACCCGTCTAGCAAGTCTTTTCAGAGTTTTTAGCAAGGATTTCAAATCCGCTTTTTCCCGGGGGGTGCCCCGAGCGGCGATCTCTTTCCACTGCGGGGGCGGGACCTTTTTTGGGTCTTGGGCTCTTCTCCCCCCCAATCCCCTTCCCAGGTGTTTAACAAATCTTCGCCAGAGGCCCCCTTTCCCCTGTCCTCTTCCCCTTTGGTGTTTTTCCAAGACAGTTTGGATTCGGGAGCTTTTTTTTCGTATTCTGGGAAGGACGGGGCGGGGCAACAAAAATTTTTTAGTTACCTTTTCCCCCAAATTTCTTCAAAAACGGGAAGCCCAACCCTTTAATTTTTCGACTGGTTTCCGAGGCAATGGAAAGTCCCGGGGGCTTGGGTGGCTCCCAAATGTTTGTAATTTTTTTGGGTCTCTGCTTCTAAGGCCCCGACCGGGCGGGGGTAGTCCACAGGGCTGGGGGACAGTACCCGTATGGGTTTCTCCCATTTCCGGGAATCACACCTCCTGTGGCAGTCTTCGAAGTTTTGAATCTGTTTTAAAGAATCTATTTCCCCCGTAAAATTTTCGAATTCATAGCCCCCTTTTTTCCCCTATCAATACTCTAAAGGGGCCCCTGTCTTTAAAAAAGGAAGGCCGGAAAAAGTCTCAATTTTTTTAAACAGAAAACCTTTTAGTTTTGTTGTTTCTAAAGGGGAGGTCCTGCGGGACCCCTCCCCCCGGGGTAGGTGGCGCGAGAGCCCAGGCCCCTTTGAAATACTTCTCGGGTCCCGGATCTTTTTTGGGTCGAATCCACCTTGCTTGTCGTCCCTCATCTGCTGCTGTAGGGTCCGTCTAGGAAAAAAGGGGGGAAAGAGGGGGACCTATCGAATGTTAAGGGGAAAATAGGTATTAATAAAGGGGATATTTAAAAAGGCTTGAGAAATCTCTCCAAGAGAGAACCCCGTAAAGGATTTAAATTTAAAAAGTTTAGATTTTGAAAAGGGCTAGGAAAGTATTGGTTTTTGGGAAAAAGGGTAGTAGATAGTGGAAAAACCCTTTGGTTTTGAGGCTGGACTTTTTTAGTTTTCAAATTTTGGTTGGGTAAATACATGGGGGGTGGGTTGGATTTTAGTGGGACTTGCCCTCAAACTATTTCTTGTAGTATTGAAAATTGGGGAACAAATTTTGTTAGTGGGGTAATTGTAAAGGACCTGCCCAGTATAGGCCAAAAGCCGCTCAGTTCCTCCTTCTTATTTCTTTTGTCTTATGTCCTCCCTGTTTAGTGGTTTCCAGCCTTTCCCCCCCCCTTCCCGGAAATCTCAAACCTATTTTTTAAACCCATATCTTTAGCTAGGCTCTTGTAGGTTCGTCGTCCGTCCCAAAAGATTTCCTCGTCAAGGAGCGCCCCCTGCAGGGCCCGGCCGTTGATTTTCTCTCAAGATCCTCTGCATTTGCTAGGGGACTCTTGGTGTTTTCTGTTTCAGAAAGGGGTTTGGGGCATAAACCCTACTCTGAGCAAACAAAAAAAAGGCTTTTCAAAAATTTGTCCGTTTACATATGAGACTAAAGCAAGAAAAACAAATAACAATACCAAAAACATAACAGTACAACACATAAAAAAATAAGGTTATCCTGGTTATTTCTTTCTTCCTAGTTTTCTGCTTTTCACTCATGTTGCAAAAAATCTCCTCGTCCTTTTGTGCCCGGAAGTTGAAGTGCCCGGGTGCAAAAAAAAATCTGGTCGTTTTTCGGTTTTCCTAGAATTTCCTCCGCTTTTGAAAAATTTACTGCAACAGGCATCCGTACTCTACTGCTCCGGGAAAAAGGTTAGGTTTTGGAGGAAGTGCCGAAAACGTCAAAAGATGAGACAATTGCTCGTTGGAAACAACTGTTGGGGGCCAGTGTAGTGTTCCTTCGACCCACTACCCTCTCGGCTCGCTCAAGTTTTCAGGACCCCTTCTTGTTTTTCCCTCAAACTCGTAGGGTTTGGTAGGGTTTTTCCCCTAGTTTCTTCTGTCCCAATCCACGGTCTTGGAAATTTTTCCCGCCTTCTCGCCCCTCCGGGAGGGCAAACCCTTCCCAAGCTATCATCGGTGGATCTTCTGGGAATAATCCTCCATGAGCCTCATCGAATTCTTCTCGTTCCACGTCCAGAGTCATTTTTTTCTTTTCTAATCCGGGGGCCCCGGGCCTGTGAAACGATGTCAGGAACAATCGTCATCCCCTTTCCCTTGTGTAGTTTGTAGAAGTTGGGGCCATCTCGTGTCTGTACTTCTCCTGTATGGGGGATTTGTCCCTTGGGGACCTGTTCCTACGTAGCTCTGTCGAATTCCGTAAAATTTTTTCCATTTTTTTCCTGGGATTTTTTCGTTTTTTTTGTAATTGCTCTTGTATTGTTTCTGTTGCTACCTAATTTCTTTCCTTTCTGTTTTGTCCCTCCTTCCTTCGTTGGGTCGAGCCTTATTTTTTCGGACCCTTCTTCGGAGGGGGTTCCCCGTTTTGTAACCCGTCACAGAGTCTTCAAGTTTTAGCAATGGAGTTCAATCCGCTTGTTCCGGGGGGGGCCCCTGGGGCTGGCGGGGTCTCTTCCACTGCGGGGGCAGGACCTTTTCGGGCTTGGTGTCTCCTACCCCCCGGATTCTTTCCAGGTGTTTACTATCTTCGCCAGAGCTCCCCTTCTCCTCTGTCCTCTTCGCCTTGGTGTATTCCAAGACAGGGTTTTATCGGGAGCTTCTTTTTGGGTATTCGGGTAAAGGGAAGGCTGGGCAACATACTTTTTTACCTTTTTCCCCCGAATTTTTTCAAAAACTAGAGACCCAAACCCTTTAATTTTTTCGACTGTGTGTTCCGAGCAATGGTAATCCCGGGGCTTGGGGCTCCAATTTTGTAATGTTTTCTGTCTCTGTTTCAAGGTCCCGAGCCGGGCGGGGGTAGCCCCACATTGCTTTGGGGACATACCTTTGGGGCTTCGGGCCCATTTCCGGACACACCTCCTTTGGCGTCTTCGAAGTATTGAATTCTGTTTTTTAAAGAAGCTATTTCCCCTGTAAAAATTTTCGAATTTCAGTAGCCGCCCGGGTTTCCCTCTATTCAATACTCTAAGAGGCCTGTCTTTAACAGAGGGGGCCGGGAATAAGGTCTTCAATTTTTTTAATCGAGAAACCTTAGAGTATTGTTGCTTTTGAAAGGGGGGGTCCTGCAGGACCCCCTCCCCCCCGGGGGGAGGTGGGCAAACGAGAGCCCCGGCCCCTTTGAAATACTTCCAGGTCCCGGGTCTGCTTGGAAGTCCACCTTGCTTGTCGCCCCCTTCATCGCTCTGTGATCCTCAGTAAGATATAGGGAATGAGGGGAGCCCCTGATCGAATGTTAAGTGGAAGATAGGTTTTAAAAAAGGGATATTAACAGGTCTTGAAAATTCTCTCCAAAGGGAGAGAACCCCATAAGGTTAAATTAATAATTTAGTTTTAAAAGGACAAGAAAGTATTGGTTTGGAAAAGGGAATAGATGATGGAACGTCTACCTATTGGGGTTTTTGAGGCTAGGTTTTGGGGTATTTCAAATTGGGTTTGGGAAAATCATGAGGGGAGGGGTTTGGATTTGAGGGGGACTTGCACTCAAGTTTATTTTCTTGGGTAGTATTAAATTTTTGGGTAATCAAATGTTTGTTAGTGGAAAATTGTAAAGGACCTGCCTATATAGGCCAACAGGCCTGCGCGGGTTTTCCTCCTTCTTATTTCTTAGTTTTATGTCCCCCCGTTCAGGGGTTTCCCACCTTTCCCCCCTTCCGGGAAATCTAAAAACCTATTTTTTTAAGCCCATATCTTCACTGGGGCTCTTGGGGTTTCGTCTTCACTCCAAAAAGATTTCCCCCAAAGAGGACGCCCCCGTGCTGGGGCCAGGCTCTTGATTTCTCTCAAGATCCTCTGCATTTCTGGGACCTTAGGGTTGTCTTTCAAAAGGGGTTTTTGGGCTAAAACCCTACTCTGACAAACAACAGAAAAGGTTTTTTAAAAAATTTGCCAGTTTACATATGAACTACGCAAGAAAAAACAAATATACAAGTACAACACATTACAATCAACACATAAAAAAAAAAGGGTTATCCGGGGTGTATTTCTTTCTTCTCTGGTTTTATGCTTCTCACTCAGTTTTTTGTCAAAACTCCCGTCATCCTTCGGCCCGGAATTTGAAGTGCCGGTTTTGCAACAGAAAGAAATCGGATCGTTTGTCGTTATCCTGGGAATTTCTCCAGCTTCTGAAAAATCTTACTGCAACGGGGCATCCAAAGCATCTATGCGCCGGGAAAAAGGTTAGGTTTTGGGGGAAGGGGGCCAAAAAGTCAATAATTAAAAAGTTGCTCTTTGGGTACAGACTGTTGGGTCCAGTTAGTGTTCCTTCGACCCCACCCCTCGGCTCGCTCAGAGTTTTCAGGACCCCCTTCGTTTTGTCCACTCAACTCGTAGGGTTTGGAAAGGGTTTTTTTCTAGTTTCTTTGCCTCAATCTCACGGTCTTGGAATTTTTTCCTTTGCATCCATCCCGAGGGGCATACCCCCTTTCCCCAACTATCATCGGTGGATCTTCTGGAAGTAACCATCCATGATGCCCAATGAATTCTTTCCGTATCCCTTTTAGGGGAACTTTATTCTTTTCAAAACCTGGGGAGGGAAGATCGTTCAGGGCATTGCTCCCCTTTCCGTTGTTAGTTGTAAAATTTGGGCTCTATCCCCTTCTTTGCTTCCCCCGTATGGGGAGACCCCGGGACCTGTTTCCCCATGAGCCTTTTTCAATTCCCTTAATAATTCCCCATTATTTTCGTAGTTATTTTTTTTTTTTTTAATTGCCTGTAGTTTGTTTCTGTTGCTTTTGTGTAAATTTCTTTCCTTTTTTGTGTTTTCCTGGCCCCTTTCCTTCTTTGGCGAGCCTTTTTTTCACCCTTTTTTTTGAGGGTTTTTCCAGCTTAACCCCGGGCCTCAGACCCCCTTTAGAGTTTTACCAATGGGGCAAATCCGCTTGTTCCGGGGGGGCCCCTGGACTGGGGGAGTCCTTCCACTGCTGGGGGAGGACCTTGTTCGGGCTTGGTGCTCTTCTACCCCCAGGTCTCTTGCCAGGGGTTTACTACTTCCCCAAGCTCCCCTTTCTCCTTTTCCCCTTTTTCCCCTTGGTGTATTCCAAGACGGGGTTGTGATCCGGGAGTTTTTTTTTCGGTATTCTGGGAAAGGAAGGGCGGGGGCAACTATATCTTTTAGTTACCTCTTCCCCGAATTTTTAAAAAAACTAAGAGCCCAAGCCTTAAGTTTTTCACTGTTGTTCCGGGGAAAGGGTAAGTCCCCAGGGCTTGGGTGCGCCAGAGTTTGAAATTTTTTTTCTGGTCTCTGCTTCAAGTCTCCCGAGCCAGGCGGGGTACCCAAACATGGCTGTAGGACAGTACCCGTATGGGCTTTCTGGCCCATTCCGGAATCACACCTCCCCCCTTGTGGCAAGTTTCAAAGTATTGAAATTCTGTTTTAAAGAAGCTAGTTCCCTGGTAAATTTTCAAGCAGCCCCCGCCCGGCCCTGCTATTTAATACCTAAGGCCTGCTTTAACGAGAAGGGCCCGGGAATAAGTCTTAAATTTTTCAATCAGAGAAACCTTAGATTTGTTGCTTCGAAGGGGAGGCCCCTCGGCCCCCCTCCCCCTGAGGTGGGGAGGAGCCCGGCCCCTTAAAAAATTTTAGGCCCGGGTCCTTGGTCGAAGTCCATCCTTTCGTTGCGTCCCTTTATCTCTGCTTTGGGTCCGTCAGAGAAAGGGGGTTGGGGTTCCCCCTTAGTGTTTGTTTTAAAAAAAACCAATTTTTAAAAATTTTAAAACCCCCCTTGTTTAAATAAATTTTTGGGGAAAAATGGGGGGGAAATTTGAAACCCCCCCCCCCCTTTTTTTCGGGGGTTTTTTTTTAAAAAAAACAATGGGGGGGAAAAAAAAAAAATAGTTTTTTGTAAAAAAAAAAACCCCAAAAACCCAAAAATAAAACCCCCAAAAAAACCCCGGGTTTTTTTTTTGTTTTTCCTTATGAAAACCCCCCCCCGTCAATTTCCGGGGGGAAAAAAAAAAAACCCATTTTCCCCCCCAAAATGGCCCCCAAAAATTTCCAAAGGAGAGCCCAAATGGGGGGGTTTTTTTGAAATGGAAAAACGGGGGGAAACCCTTCCCCCAGTTTTTGGGCCCACCTTTGGCCGGCCTCCATGGTTTCGCCCCTTCTTTTATGCCCTTAAATTTTTTTCCCTTTGGGGGTCCTCCCCCGGTTCAGGGGTTTTTTTTTCCAGCCTTCCCCCTTCCGGGAAAAATCTAAAAAAACCTTTTTTTAAAACCCATATCTTCAGCTAGGCTCTTGGGGTTTTCGTCTGTCACGTCAAAAGTTTTTCCTCGCAGGAGGAGCGGGCCCCCGGCTGGGGCCAGGCTCGTTGATTTCTCTCAAGATCCTCTGCATGTTGCTAGGGGAGGGTCTTAGGTTTGTCTTTTTCCCAAGGGTTTTGGGTCATAAAACCCTACTCTGAGCACAACAACAGAAAAGGTTTTTTAAAAAATTTGTCCAGTTTTACATATAGACACGCAAAATAACAAATAAACCCTTTAAAAAACATAACAAGTACAACACATAAATAATATAAGGTTATCCTGGGGAAAATTTCTTTCTTCTCTAGGGTTTCTGCTTTTTCACTCAGTGTTGTCCCAAAAATCTCCGTCAGTCCTTTTTGGCCCGGGGAAATTGAAGTGCCCGGGTGCAACAAAAGAAAAACTGGGTCGTTTTTTTTGGGTTTTTCCCATTAAATTTTTCCGCCCCTTTTTTTAAGAAATCTTTTCGCAACAGGGGATCCTGTAAACAAACTACTGCGGCCCCGGGGGAAAAAGGGTTTGGTTTTTGGGAGGAAGTGCCGAAAAAAGTCAAAAGATTTAAAACAAGTTCTCGTTGGTATCAGACTGTTGGGGCCAGGAAATGTTCCTTCGCCCACTTTCCCTCTTTGGCTCGCTCAGGGGTTTTCAGGACCTGCCCTTCCTTTTTTGTCCACTTTAAACTCGTAAAATTTTGGTAGGGTTTTTTTTCTAGTTTCTTCTGTCCTCAATCTCACTGGGCTTGGGAAATTTTGCCTTCGTCAGTCCCCTCCTGGGGGGACATATCCCTTTTCCCCAAACTATCATCGGGGGGATCCCTTTTGGGAAGTAACCATCCATAAAAACCCCCATCGAATTCTTCTCGTATCCACGCCCGAGAAAAATTTATTTCTTTTTTAATCCTGGCCCCAGGACCTGTCGAAGATTTGATGTCAAGGGCCAAACTGTCAACCCCCCTTTTCCCTTTTTGTAGTTTTTTAGAAGTTGGGCTCTACTCGTGTCCCGTACTTTTTCCTGTAGGGGGGGGGAACTTCCCTTGGGGACCTGTTCCCACTGTATCTCCCGTCGGAATTCCTGTAATAATTTCCTCCCTTATTTCTCGGTAGTTTCGTTGTTTTTTTTTTTAAATTTCTCCTTTTAGTTTTTTTCGTTTTTAACCGAGTTTTTTCTTTTCCCTTTTTCGTTTTTTTTGCTGGGCCCCCTTTCCTTTTGTTTGGGGCGAGCCTTTTGTTTTGGGAAACCCTTTTTTCGGAGGGGATTCCAGCTTAGTAACCCGGCCCAGCAGAGTCCTTTTAGATTTTTGCAATGGATTTTAATCCCCCTTGTTCCGGGGTGCCCCTGGAGCTGGGAAATCTCTTTTTCCCCGCTTGGGGGAGGGCCTTGTTCGGGCCCTTGGGGTCTCTTTTACCCCCCGGGTCTCTTGCCAAAGGGGTTTTTTTCTTCCCTTTCCCCGAGGCTTTCCCCTTTTTTCCTCTTTCCTCTTCGGGCCCTTTGGGGAAAAATTCCCAAAACAGGTTTTTGAAACTGGGGGCTTTTTTTTCGGTAACCCGGTGAAGGACTGGGGGGTGGGCAACTATATCCCTTTTTTAACCCTCTTCCCCGAATTCCCTTTAAAAAATAGAGAAACCCAAACCTTAAAATTTTTCGAAATGTGTTTCCGAGGGAATGGTAAATCCCCCGGGGTTGGGGGGGCTGCCAGATGGTTTTTTTAATGTTTTTTTGGTCTCTGCTTCTAAGGGCCTTTCCCCGAGCCAGGCTGGGGAGTCCCCCATGTGCGGTAGGGGCAGTACCCTTTTGGGCTTCTGGCCCAATTTTCCCAATCACAACCCGCCTTGTGGCAAATCTTCGAATATGAATTCTGTTGTTTAAAAAATTTTAGTTCCCTTAAAATTTTCGAAGTTTTATAGCCGCCCCGGTTTCCCTCTATTCAAAAAATCTAAGAGGCCTGTCTTAAAAAGAGAAGGCCCGGGAAAAAGGTCTTTAATTTTTTTAATCAGAAAAAACCTTGAGTATTGGGGTTTCTTTTTAAGGGGAGGGCCCCGCAGGGCCCCCCCCCCCCGGGGGAGGTGGGCAGCGAGACCCAGGGCCCCTTTTTAAATACTTCCAGGGGCCCCCGGGGCTGCTTGGGGCGAAACCCTCCTTGGGGTTTTCGCCCCCTTTATCTGCTTCTGTTAAAGGGGCCGTCAGAAAGATATAGGGGGTTTGGGCCTGGGGGTTTAAATTTTTTCAAGGGGTTTCCAAATTCCCCCTTTGGAAAAATCTCCCCAAAACCCCAATTTTTTGATATTTAGATTGGTTTAGGTTTTGAAAAAACCCCAAAAGATTTTTGGTAGGGGAGTGATGAGGGCCCTCTCCGTTTTTTTTTAAAATTTGAGGCTAGGTTGGGGGTTTTTAGGTTGGTTTCTGGGGTTGGGAAAGGGGTTTGGGATTTAAATTACTTGGCCAAAAATCAGAAAACTTTTTTTTTTAAAAAATTTGGGGAGAACAATGAGTTAGGGGAAAAAAAAATTTAAAAACCCCATATACCGAAAAACCTTGAATTAATTTTCCTTTTTTTCTTTTTCCCCTTTTGTTCCCCGGTTCTTTTCCCCCTTCCCCCCCCTTTTCCAAAACCTTTTCCCATTCCCTTTAGTGGGCCCGGGGGTTTGGTCCCGTCCAGAAAAATTTTTGGGGGGCGGCCCCTTACCCGGGTAATTTTTTCCTTTAAAACCTTTTGAAGAAATCCCTTTTTTCTGCAAAGGGTTTGGGGGCCCTCACTCTCCGGGACAAAATTAAAATTTTAAAAATTTTTCCGAAAAAACGCAAAAAAAAAATAACAAGTCCTTGTAAAAACCAAAAAAAAAAAGGGGCCGGGTAGTTTCTTTTTTCCCCCCATTCTGCTCCCTCAGGTTTTCAAAACCTTCCCTTCGGGGTTTGTCCCTAAATTGAAAGGGGTAAAAAAGGGTTTTCTTTGTTTCCCTGGTTAATTTCTCCGGCTTGGGGAAATTCCCCTTCGCCCGGGCCATCCCCGTAGGCAATTTTCCCTTTTCCCAAAAAGGTTGGTTTTGGGAAGGGGGAAAATCCAAAAGATGGAACAAATTCTCTTGGGATCCAAAGTTGGGGTCCCTGTATTTCTTTTCCCCCAACCCCCCCCCGGCCGTCAAAAGTTTTTAGGACCTGCCCCCTTCCCTTGTTTTATTTGTAGGTTGGGGTTTTCTCGTTTTTCTGTCCCCTTTTCCCTGTCGGGGGGAATTTTCCCCTTGGTAAAACCCGTTCCTACCCCTTTAATCTTTTCGGGGGTTTTTTTGGGGGGAAAAAATTTCCTCCAAATTTTAACTCTGGGAAAAATTTAAATTTTTTTTAAAATTCCTTTTAGGGGCCCCCGTTGGAAAAAGTAGTAAATTTCTTTCCCCCTTGTTTGTTTTTGGGTTTGGGGGCCCTTTCCTTCTGTTGGGTTTTTCCCTTTAAATTTTTTGGGACCCCTTTTCCAGGGGAAATTCCCTTTAATAACCCCTTTTTTTGGAAAATTAAGTTTTAGAAGCCTTTTTAGTTTTTCCGTTGTTCCTGGGTTTTTTTCCCCTTGGGCCCGGGGTTTTTCCTTTCCCTGTTTGGGGGAAGGCCTTTTTTTGGTTTTTCCAGGGGTTCCCTAAACCCCCAGAATTTTTCCCGGTTTTTACAAAACCCCTTGCCGGGGGCCCCCTTTCTTCCCTCTGGGGGGCCCCCCTTTCGGCCTTGGGGTTCCAAACCCCCGGTTTTGGGGGTTTTTTCTTGGGAGGGTTCCTTTTTTCCCTTTTTCCTTTGGGGTTAAAGGGCAGGGTTTGGGGATTCTTTAGTTCCCCTTTTTTTTTAAATTTTGGTTAAAACAAGGGGGCCAACCCTTAACTTTTTTCCTTTGTTTTTCCGAGGCCCCAAGGTTTAAATTTCCCCGGGGGGGGTGGCTTGCCAGGGGGGGGTTTTTTGTAATGTTTTCTGGGGCTCTCTTTTAAGGCTCCCCCGAGCCAGGCAGGGGTAAGGGGCCACATGTGCTGGTTTGGACAGACCCTTAAAGGGCCCTTTTGGCCCATTTCCGGAATCACAAACCCGCCTTTTGGCAGTCTTTTGAAGTATTGAATTCTGTTGTTAAAGAAATCTTGTTTCCCCGTAAAATTTTCGAAAATTCAGTACCGCCCCCGGGTTTCCCCCCTATTCAAAACTCTAAGAGGCCTGTCTTTAACAGAGAAGGCCGAATAAGGTCTTCAATTTTTTCAATCAGAGAAACCTTAGTAGTATTGTTGCTTCTGAAGGGGAGGTCCTGCAGTACCCCTCCCCATGGGTAGGTGGGCAGCGAGAGCCCAGGCCCCTTTGAATACTTCTCAGGGTCCCGGATCTGCTTGGTCGAAGTCCATCCTTGCGTTGTCGTCCCTTCATCTGCTGCTGTAGGATCCGTCAGTAGAGATATAGGTTTGCCTTTTAGGTCCTCCCTGTTCAGTGGTTTCCAGCCTTCCCCTTCCTGGAAATCTCAAAACCTATTTTTAAGCCCATATCTTCAGCTAGGCTCTTGTAGGTTTCGTCTGTCACGTCCAGAAAGATTTCCTCGTCAGGAGGAGCTGCCCCCGTGCTAGGGCCAGGCTCGTTGATTTCTCTCAAGATCCTCTGATGTTGCTAGGGGACGTCTTAGGTGTTGTCTGTTCAGAAGGGTTTGGGTCATAAAACCCTACTCTGAGCACAACAACAGAAAAGGCTTTTCAAAAATTTGTCCAGTTTACATATGAGACTACGCAAGAAATAACAAATATACAAGTACAACACATATACAAGTACAACACATAAATAATATAAGGTTATCCTGGGTAGTATTTCTTTCTTCTCTAGGTTAATGCTTCTCACTCAGTGGTTGTCAAAAAATCTCCGTCAGTCCTTCTGTGCCCGGGAAGTTGAAGTGCCGGATGAACAGAAAGAAATCTGGATCGTTTGTCGGTTATCCTAGGTAATTTCTCCAGCTTCTGAAAGAAAACTTACTGCAACAGGGCATCCTGTAGCATCTACTGCGTCGGGAAAAAGGTTAGGTTTTGGTAGGAAGTGCCGAAACGTCAATAGATGAGACAAGTTGCTCGTTGGTATCAGACTGTTGGGTCCAGTGTAGTGTTCCTTCGACCACTACCCTCTCGGCTCGCTCAGAGTTTTCAGGACCTGCCTTCGTTGTTGTCCACTCAAACTCGTAGGTTAGGTAGGGTTTTCTCTAGTTTCTTCTGTCCTCAATCTCACTGGTCTTGGGAATTCTGCCTTCGTCAGTCCATCCTGTAGGGACATATCCCTTTCCCAAGCTATCATCGGTGGATCTTCTGGGAAGTAATCCATCCATGATGCCTCATCGAATTCTTCTCGTATCCACGTCCAGAGATCATTTATTTCTTTTCTAAGTCCTGGGGCCCCCCAGGACCTGTCGAAGATCGATGTCAGGATCAATCTGTCATCCCTTTCCGTTGTGTAGTTTGTAGAAGTTGGGCTCTATCTCGTGTCTGTAGCTTCTCCTGTAGTGGGGAGATCTGTCCCTTGGTGACCTGTTCCTACTGTAGTCTCTGTCGGAATTCCTGTAATTAATTTCCTCCATTATTTCTCTGGTAGTTATTGTTGTTTTTGTAATTGCTCTTGTAGTTGGTAATATAAACACAAATGCAGTATAATGTGATCCTTTATTGACTACGTTTCGCCCACACAGTGGGCTTTTTCAAGTCACAAACAGAACTACCTGGGGTGGAAGGAACGCGAGTATTTATAGTCCGGCTGAGGTCAGGTGAAATGCTGCATCTGATGATGTACCCAGTGGGGTTATAGAGTCTAAAAACTTGGGTAGCTTGGAAAGGAGATTGGATAAGTTTGTGAGCAGACCTTCTTCAGTGTTCTTATGTGGGATAGCGATGAAGAAGTTTCTTGGCAAGTGGTTCAGCTATGTTATAGAAGCCACTATTCTGGTTGAAGTTGTCGGATATAGAAATGAGTGATGATTCCAGGATTCTTCGGTATTGAGTGTTGTCTTCTGTGGCGATAAGTCTTGAGTTTCTGTAGTTTATCAAGTGGTTGTGTGAATTACGGTGTTGTACGCAGGCATTCCTTGTGTCGTCAGACCTGCTTGCGTATTGGTGTTCTGAAATACGTGTTTGGAGGTCCCTTTATGTTTCGCCCACGTATAACTTGTTGCAGTCATTACAAGGGATTATGTATACCCCTGCAGAGGATGGAGGCTTGTCCTGCCTACTACTGGTGATGTCCTTGATGGTCGTGGTTGTGGAGGTAGATATTGGAATGATGTTTTGGCAAAAATGTTGGAAACATGTTTGGCAATGGAGTTGGTGGGAAGGACTATGTATCTCTTCTCGGCAGTGTCTTCTCTGGGTGTGTTGAAGATGTTTAACGCTCCCGTCGCAGTCTCTGATGAAGTGACGGGTGGATTTTGT
>NW_026465863.1:0-11934 GCF_026875155.1 Cherax quadricarinatus
TCCTAGGAGTTGTAACAAAAGCCTGTAATTGTTTTACATGATGGTAGGATTGCTTGTGTCCTTTCTTCTGTCTCATAAACACGCGAGATTTCAGGTACATCTTGCTACTACTTACACTTAGGTCACACTACACATACATATACAAGCATATATATACACACCTCTCTGGGGTTTCTGCTATTTTCTTTCTAGTTCTTGTTCTTGTTTATTTCCTCTTATCTCCATGGGGAAGTGAAACAGAATTCTTCCTCCGTAAGCCATGCGTGTTGTAAGAGGCGACTGAGATGCCGGGAGCAAGGGGCTAGTAACCCCTTCTCCTGTGTAAATTACTAAATTTAAAATGAGAACCTTTTGTTTTTTCTTTTTGGGCCACCCTGCCTCGGTGGGATACGGCCGGTTTGTTAGATAAGATTTCGTTTGGATTTTTAACCCGGAGGGTTAGCCACCCAGGATAACCCAAGAAAGTCAGTGCGTCATCGAGGACTGTCTAACTTATTTCCATTGGGATCCTTAATATTGTCCCCCATGATGTGACCCACACCAGTTGACTAACACCCAGGTAACTATTTGCTGCTAGGTGAACAGGACAACAGGTGTAAGGAAATGTGTCGAAATGCTTCCACCCGCTGGGAATCGAACCCGAGCCCTCCGTGTGTGAAGCGGGAGCTTTAGCCTGGTGGCTTGGTGCATATGTAAAGCTTGTGACCCGAGGAATTGTATATATGTACGTCCCGTTCTCCAAGTGCTGTTGGGCTTCTGTGTAGCGTTTTTTGTGAATGTAACAATAATAGCGTGATACTTTAATACTTGCAATCATTATCATAATCAGTTTAAACACTAAACCCTAGACCCTCTTCTCTTTCTCATATACATAAACAACCTACGAAATGCATCGCAACTACTCAAACCCACACTATTTGCAGATGACACTACATACGTCTTCTCTCACCCGAGCCCAGTCATGCTAGCCAATACTGTAAATACCGAATTACAGAAAATATCAACCTGGATGGGGACCAACAAACTTACTCTAAACATTGACAAAACCTACTTCATTCAGTTTGGTAACAGAGCTACAGATGTGTCTCTTAACATAATGATAAATGGATCACCTATCACAAAGCTCGCAGAGGGAAAATTCTTAGGAATCCACCTTGATAATAGACTCAAATTTCATACACATATACAACAAATTTCCCCCCAAAAATTCCAAGACCGTAGGCATACTATCGAAGATACAGTACTATGTTCCACAGTCAGCCCTCCTGGCCCTATATCACTCTGTTATTTACCCCTATCTCACCTATGGAATTTGTGCATGGGGCTCAACAACAATAAACCATCTCAGACCACTAATTACCCAACAAAAGGCTGCAGTCAGAATAACAAATTCCCACTACAGACAGCATACTCCACCAATATTCAAAACTCTAAACCTACTCACAATACAAAACATCCATACTTATTACTGCACCTACTACATACATAGAACACTTAACTCTGATATTAACCCTCCCCTCAAACATCTCCTTGCCAACCTCAACAGAACACATGACCATAACACAAGACACAGATCACTCTTTGATGTTCCTCGTGTCCATCTCACACTATGCAAAAACTCAATGCACATAAAAGGCCCTAAAATCTGAAATTCATTACCTGTGAATATAAAAGAAACACTGTTTATAAATTCAAGTCTCTTCTCAAAATCACTTACTCACCCACAACTAAATAAATACTGAATAATTGTATCTCATAAATTGTATCTCATAAATGCATCTCATTATTGTATCTCATAAATGTCAACCTGTGACCCAATCAAACTTTGTTACTATTTAACTTCATTACCTAACATAATACTCCATTCTACTGATTACACAGCAACACAGTAAATGACCATATGACCTGTCTTTGTAATACTCATTTGTACTAAATTGTTATCTGTTTTACAATAATTTTTGTACCACTGAATATATCTTAAGTTAATGTTAATCCTGCCCATAATGCTCACATACAAGGAACTTTGGCATGTTGCACTTTAAAATTGTATTCCTTGTACTTCTCTGTATCATGTTCAAATTAATAAATAAATACCCCTCAAGGAAGGTTCCTTGATGTTGGTGAGGGGCTCTTGATTTAGGGAATTGGATCTGTGCTCCAGTTCCCCGAATTAAGCCTGAATGCCTTCCACATCCCCCCCAGGCGCTGTATAATCCTCCGGGTTTAGCGCTTCCCCTTGATTATAATAATAATAATAATAAATAAATAAATAATTGACGATTTGGTGGCCCGGTGGCCTGGTGGCTTAAGCTCCCGCTTCACACACGGAGGGTCCGGGTTCGATTCCCGGCGGGTGGAAACATTTCGACACGTTTCCTTACACCTGTTGTCCTGTTCACCTAGCAGTAAATAGGTACCTGGGTGTTAGTCGACTGGTGTGGGTCGCATCCTGGGGGACAAGATTAGGGACCCCAATGGAAATAAGACAGACACTCCTCGATGACGCACTGACGTTCTTGGGTTATCCTGGGTGGCTAACCCTCCGGGGTTAAAAATCCGAACGAAATCTTATCTCTTATCTTATCATAATAAAGTGGGCGGGACTTATACGTAGACTTCCAGCCAATCAGAAACCTCCTGGCAACATCTTGCTGACGTCAGCAGAAATTCCAGTCTCGAGATGGCCGGGGAATATGCTTCAATATAACGCTATTATAGCTTCTACGGCTTATTTATCTATCACAATTGATCTAGTATGACATAATAAACAATATAAATAACAAAGAAATATGGTAAATACTCCAGAATGAATAATATACGGTATATTCCTCCTGCGTTCCCACGGAAATATAAGATTCCCATAGTTAGGGATCGCCTTCCATTCTCCTTCTATCACCTCCAGGGTCCTCATATTAAAAAAAAACGGAAATGGGTAACTATGATATACACTCGTAATGTAGTATAAACCTGAGAAAAATGCTATTTTCTCGAAAAAAAAAATAGGTGGTCCGGCTGTTTCACGGATTATCTGGGAAGTAAGTTATTCACATATATATTGACGTACTGTCGTTAATAATAGCAGGAATGTAATGAAATTCACAAACAACATAAAGGAAAGATTGTTTCACAAAATGCTGTTTATCATTTTGAGATATCAAAATTTGTTTTTGATTTTTGTGAGGGCAAAAATTCAGATATTTGGCTGAATGTCAAAACCATAGAAACTTTATTTTTTTAAGAATGAAGAAAGGATAAATTAGAGTAAAGTTAAACATGATAAATAGTTTTTATCATTATTTTATGCGAAGATAATGTGAAGAGAGCTTCTCCAAGTACCACATCGACGGTACCTTCCAATATGACGGTACCTGCCAATATGACGGTACCTGCCAATATGACGGTACCTTCCAATATGACGGTACCTTCCAATATGACGGTACCTTCCAATATGACGGTACCTGCCAATATGACGGTACCTTCCAATATGACGGTACCTTCCAATATGACGGTACCTGCCAATATGACGGTACCTTCCAATATGACGGTACCTTCCAATATGACGGTACCTTCCAATATGACGGTACCTGCCAATATGACGGTACCTTCCAATATGACGGTGCCTGCCAATATGACGGTACCTTCCAATATGACGGTGCCTGCCAATATGACGGTACCTGCCAATATGACGGTACCTTCCATATGACGGTACCTCCAATATGACGGTACCTTCCAATATGACGGTACCTGCCAATATGACGGTACCTTCCAATATGACGGTACCTTCCAATATGACGGTACCTGCCAATATGACGGTACCTTCCAATATGACGGTACCTTCCAATATGACGGTACCTGCCAATATGACGGTACTTCCAATATGACGGTGCCTGCCAATATGACGGTACCTTCCAATATGACGTGCCTGCCAATATGACGGTACCTGCCAATATGACGGTACCTTCCAATATGACGGTACCTTCCAATATGACGGTACCTTTCAAAATGACGGTACCTTCCAATATGACGGTACCTTCCAATATGACGGTACCTTCCAATATGACGGTACCTGCCAATATGACGGTACCTTCCAATATGACGGTACCTTCCAATATGACGGTACCTTCCAATATGATGGTACCTTCCAATATGACGGTACCTTCCAATATGACGGTACCTTCCAATATGACGGTACCTTCCAATATGACGGTACCTTCCAATATGACGGTACCTTCCAATATGACGGCACCTTCCAATATGACGGTACCTTCCAATATGACGGTACCTGCCAATATGACGGTACCTTCCAATGTGACGGTACCTTCCAATATGACGGTACCTTCCAATATGACGGTACCTTCCAATATGACGGTGCCTGCCAATATGACGGTACCTGCCAATATGACGGTACCTTCCAATATGACGGTACCTTCCAATATGACGGTACCTTCCAATATGACGGTACCTTCCAATATGACGGTACCTTCCAATATGACGGTACCTTCCAATATGACGGTACCTTCCAATATGACGGTACCTTCCAATATGACGGTACCTTCCAATATGACGGTACCTTCCAATATGACGGTACCTTCCAATATGACGGTACCTTCCATTATGTACCATTATTAGAAAATAATTTTTATCTCAGTTGTTTTTTGAGTTATCTTATTGAAACTTGGTCACATTACTGAAACTTGGTAACATTACTGAAACTTGGTCACATTATTGAAACTTGGTCACATTATTGAAGCTTGGTCACATTACTGAAACTTGGTCACATTACTGAAACTTGGTCACATTATTGAAACTTGGTCACATTATTGAAACTTGGTCACATTATTGAAACTTGGTCACATTATTGAAACTTGGTCACATTACTGAAACTTGGTCACATTATTGAAACTTGGTCACATTATTGAAACTTGGTCACATTATTGAAACTTGGTCACATTACTGAAACTTGGTAACATTATTGAAGCTTTGTCACATTATTGAAACTTGGTCACATTATTGAAACTTGGTCACATTATTGAAACTTGGTCACATTATTGAAACTTGGTCACATTACTGAAACTTGGTAACATTATTGAAGCTTGGTCACATTATTGAAACTTGGTCACATTATTGAAACTTGGTCACATTACTGAAACTTGGTAACATTAGTGAAGCTTGGTCACATTATTGAAACTTGGTCACATTATTGAAACTTGGTCACATTATTGAAACTTGGTCACATTATTGAAACTTGGTCACATTACTGAAACTTGGTCACATTACTGAAACTTGGTCATATTATTGAAACTTGGTCACATTATTGAAACTTGGTCACATTACTGAAACTTGGTCACATTACAATGGAAAATTGCTTCTTTACTTACAAAAAAAATGAAAGAAATCGAAGGAAAAATAAAGAAGTTGAGATGGTAAGATTTTACGTTAAACACCTGCGTTAAACACCAGCGTTAAACACCAGTGTTAAACACCAGCGTTAAACACCAGCGTTAAACACCAACGTTAAACACCAGCGTTAAACACCAGCCTTAAACACCAGCGTTAAACACCAGCCTTAAACACCAGCGTTAAACACCAGCCTTAAACACCAGTGTTAAACACCAACCTTAAACACCAGCGTTAAACACCAGCGTTAAACACCAGTGTTAAACACCAGCGTTAAACACCAGCGTTAAACACCAACGTTAAACACCAGCGTTAAACACCAGCCTTAAACACCAGCGTTAAACACCAGCCTTAAACACCAGCGTTAAACACCAGCCTTAAACACCAGTGTTAAACACCAACCTTAAACACCAGCGTTAAACACCAGCCTTAAACACCAGCGTTAAACACCAGCCTTAAACACCAGCGTTAAACACCAGCCTTAAACACCAGCGTTAAACACCAGCCTTAAACACCAGCGTAAACACCAGCCTTAAACACCAGCGTTAAACACCAGCCTTAAACACCAGCGTTAAACACCAGCCTTAAACACCAGCGTTAAACACCAGCGTTAAACACCAGTGTTAAACACCAGTGTTAAACACCAGCGTTAAACACCAGTGTTAAACACCAGCGTTCAACACCAGCGTTCAACACCAGTGTTAAACAGCAGCGTTAAACACCAGCGTTAAACACCAGCGTTAAACACCAGCATTAAACACCAGTGTTAAACACCAGTGTTAAACACAAGCGTTAAACACCAGCGTTAAACACCAGTGTTAAACACCAGCGTTAAACACCAGCGTTAAACACCAGCGTTAAACACCAGTGTTAAACACCAGTTTTAAACACCAGCATTAAACACCTGCGTTAAACACCAGCGTTAAACACCAGCGTTCAGCAGTTTACCTGGAGTTTACCTGGAGAGAGTTCCGGGGGTCAACGCCCCCGCGGCCCGGTCTGTGACCAGGCCTCCTGGTGGATCAGAGCCTGATCAACCAGGCTGTTACTGTTGGCTGCACGCAAACCAACGTACGAGCCACAGCCCTGCTGGTAAGGAACCGACTTTAGGTGCTTGTCCAGTGCCAGCTTGAAGACTGCCAGGGGTCTGTTGGTAATCCCCCTTATGTATGCTGGGAGGCAGTTGAACAGTCTCGGGCCCCTGACACTTATTGTATGGTCTCTTAACGTGCTAGTGACAACCCTCCTTTTCATTGGGGGGATGTTGCATCGTTTGCCAAGTCTTTTGCTTTCGTAGTGAGTGATTTTCGTGTGCAAGTTCGGTACTAGTCCCTTAGGATTTTCCAGGTGTATATAATCATGTATCTCTCCCGCCTGCGTTCCAGGGAATGCAGGTTCAGTAACCTCAAGCACTCCCAGTAATTGAGGGGTTTTATCTCCGTTATGCGCGCCGTGAAGGTTCTCTGTACATTTTCTAGGTCAGCAATTTCACCTGCCTTGAAAGGTGATGTTAGTGTGCAGCAATATTCCAGCCTAGATAGAACAAGTGACCTGAAGAGTGTCATCACGGGCTTGGCATCCCTAGTTTTGAAGGTTCTCATTATCCATCCTGTCATTTTTCTAGCAGATGCGACTGATACAATGTTATGGTCCTTGAAGGTGAGATCCTCCGACATGATCACTCCCAGGTCTTTGACGTTGGTGTTTCGCTCTATTTTGTGGCCAGAATTTGTTTTGTACTCTGATGACGATTTAATTTCCTCGTGTTTGCCATATCTGAGTAATTGAAATTTCTCATCGTTAAACTTCATATTGTTTTCTGCAGCCCACTGAAAGATTTGGATGATGTCCGTCTGGAGCCTTGCAGTGTCTGCAATGGAAGACACTGTCATGCAGATTCGGGTGTCATCTGCAAAGGAAGACACGGTGCTGTGGCTTACATCCTTGTCTATGTCAGATATGAGGATGAGGAACAAGATGGGAGCAAGTACTGTGCCTTGTGGAACAGTGCTTTTCACCGTAGCTGCCTCGGACTTTACTCTGTTGACTACTACTACTCTGTATTCTGTTAGTGAGGAAATTATAGATCCATCGACAGACTTTTCCCGTTATTCCTTTAGCACGCATTTTGTGCGCTATTACGCCATGGTCACACTTGTCGAAGGCTATCGCAAAGTTTGTATATATTACATCTGCATTCTTTTTGTCTTCTAGTGCATCTAGGACCTTGTCGTAGTGATCCAATAGTTGAGACAGACAGGAGCGACCTGTTCTAAACCCAAGTTGCCCTGGATTGTGTAATTGATGGGTTTCTAGATGGGTGGTGATCTTGCTTCTTAGGACCCTTTCAAAGATTTTTATGATGTGGGATGTTAGTCCTATCGGTCTGTAGTTCTTTGCTGTTGCTTTACTGCCCCCTTTGTGGCGTGGGGCTATGTCTGTTGTTTTTAGTAACTGTGGGACGATTCCTGTGACCATGCTCTCTCTCCATAGGATGGTAAAAGCTCGTAGTTCTTGATGAACACGGAGTTCCATGAGTCTGGCCCTGGGGCAGACTGCATGGGCATGTCATTTATCGCCTGTTCGAAGTCATTTGGCGTCAGGATAACATCAGATAGGCTTGTGTTAACCAAATTCTGTGGCTCTCTCATAAAAAATTCATTTTGATCTTCGACTCTCAGTCTGGTTAGCGGCTTGCTAAAAACTGAGTCATATTAGGACTTGAGTAGCTCACTCATTTCCTTGCTGTCATCTATGTAGGACCCATCTTGTTTAAGTATGGGCCCAATACTGGACGTTGTTCTCGACTTTGATTTGGCACATAGAAGAAATACTTTGGTTTACTTTGTGGTTTCATTTATGGCTTTAGTTCTTCCCGCGATTCTGACCTTAAGATCCTTTAGCTAAGTTCGTCTTGCTATTCTCGCTGACATGTCCTCACTACGCATTTCATATAATTCACCCTTTAGCCGCTTGAGTGTTTTTTCTGATACAAGAAATTCATGTCATGGAACTTCTTAACACCAGCGTTAAACACCAGCGTTAAACACAAGGTTAAACCCAGCGTAAACACCAGACGTTAAATACACGTTCAGCAGTACTGAGTGTGTTATTCTGATACAAGAAAATTCATGGTCATGGAACTTCTCAGAGTAATTTCAGCTTCTCGTGTTTGTTGTAAAACATTATGATCTGTTGAGATTTAAACTAGATTTTAAACTAAGAGTTTAAACTAAGGTTAAACAAAGATGTTTAAACTAAGATGTTAAACTAAGAGTTAAACTAGATGTTAACTAAGCAGCTGAGGATGTGTAAATATTAAACTAAGCAACGAAGGATTGTAATGTTAAACTAAGCAGATCTGAGAGTGTAAGATGTTAAACTAAGCAGACGAGGATGTTGTAAGATGTTAACTAAGCTGACTGAGGATGTTAAAGATGTTAAACTACAGACTAGATGTGTAGATGTTAAACTAAGCAGACTGAGATGTGTTAAATTTAAAGCTAAGCAGAACTGAGAGGTAAATGTTAAACTAAGCAGACTGAGATGTGTAAGATTTAAACTAAGCAGACTGAGGATGTTGTGTAATTACTAGTGAGAGATTGGTGCATTTTTAATTGATATTGTTTATAATAATTAAGACTAGTTGTGCTATAGCTCATTCTAGCTCAATACATAGTCAATTCCAATTCACTATATTAGACACAAGCAATTACTAGTGAGAGACTGGTGCTATTTTTAATTTGTATTTTTATATAATTAGATTAAACCTAGTTGTACTATAGCTCATTCTAGCTCAAAACATAGACTCACCAAAAAGTCATTATATTAGACCTTAGTGCAATTACAAGTGAGAGTCTTGTTCTATTTTTTAATTTGTATTTTTATATTACTAGTTTATACCTAGTTGTACTTTAGTTCATTCCAGCACAACACATAGACAACATCAACTTCATTATATGTAGTAGTGACTATACTCTATATGACCAAAATACTCTAGCTATATACTTGTCCAAACTTCCCACCACTACAGAACTAGAACTCAACACACAACTCAGGATATAAATAACCCATAATTTAAACCCTAGAAGAGATTGATCAGTTGCCCCTGATCTAAACCTCCTAATCTACCCCCATTAAAGCCCTATTGGAAAGAACTGCCTTTATACACGCATCACAAGCCCACTATCCTAAACCGCAAAAAGTCTATCAGTACTTAATAAACTCAGGCCTTAACAAACACAGATCACCCCCCGGGCACTCCTTGAATAACTAAAGACACCCTTCTCTCCCATTATTCTTACTGAGCCCTGCTTAAGCGGGGACACAAAGTTTCTCCCCCTCCCAGGATACACAGCAATTCACAACGCAGCCCAAAACCCAAATTTGGGGGTATTGCAATTTTTACCTTTTAACCCATTTATCTGTATTAGCACCACTTGCTTTTATGAATAGGGGGGAAACATTTTTTTTTAATTTTACGAAAAAAAACCTTAAACACCTAAACAATCAGTGCCATTTCCCGGGATACCTACAAAAAACATCCAAATTCAGGGGAAAAAATTAAAAGTCACTAATAAAAAACAGACAAATGAATAAGCACCACCTTTTCTTTGCGAAAACTTCAACTCAACCCTTGGGATACTAGATGACACCTGTAACTGATTTCATCAACAATTAACAACCACTTCTCATACCAACAAAAAAAAACCAAACCCGGCTCACGAGACAAGTGCAACCATAAAGCACATAGGCCAATTTAAAATAGCCCCCTTAAATCAGGGGTAATCACAGATAGCCACAACCCCTACCCTAAAATTCCTCCGACAAAAATTAGAAACCCCCCCCCAACTTGAAACAACAAACCAATTGATCCCCCAAAAGGGGTCTAAAGGAAATCCAGCGGGGCCCATAGAAATGTTGACTTCCCCACGAATTTTTCCCAAACCAATGGATTGATGACGGACAGACTTTCTCTTAACAAATTACTTAGATATCAACAAACATTGTTTCCCTTAAAAACGAAACAGATCACAAACAAACGGCTTGGTTGCCCATGGGAACCGCCCACTGAAATATTGACAGAAACACCAATTGGGGCAATTAACAGGGCTTTAATAAAAAGTTTCTTAAAACTATTCATCATTCTCACCAAAAATAATTAAAAAAGCCAAACAACTACACTACTCCAGTAGATTTCCCGACCTAGAGGAGAATGAAAAAGACCTGGAAAACACTTTTTCCAGATTCAGGGACCCACAAAATGAAAAAAAAACAAGAAAATTGCCCTAACTAAACTAATGAAACACCACACATCCACTGACACGCTAACCTAGGGTCTAACGCCAAAAAATCCCACTACCAAAGCCCATCCGGGGGTACCCAATGGGAATTTTCCCCCAAAATTTTTTCTATCTTCCCAACTGAGCCCACGGAAATCACCGAGATTTTTTAAATCACTTTAAAAATAAACCAGGAATAAAAACCCTACCCCCCCGGAATTGAACCCGCGTCATGAGTCTAAAAAACCAGCCCCCCGCGTTTGCCACTAAACCAGCTAGCCCAATAAATTCAACCTATTGGATGAATCTTATTGGGCTAGCTGGTCAGTGGCTAACGCGACGGGGTGGGTTTTTTAGACTTTGACCCCCGGGGGTTTTATCCCGGCCGGGGTTGGTTTATTTTTCAATCGTGCATTTCGTTTCTTGGTCAACTCAGGGAATCTGTCTAAGTCCACCATTACGTACAAGCGAGGGGCCCCATGTCCTTTCGCATGCCATTTTCATTACTTTTAACATTCACTAGAAACAACACCTTCCCGAAATATAAAAGATGGAAGGGGTTTTCACAATAGTAAAGGTGGTGCCCCTACAACCTAAACAACAAAGGGCCAATATCAAATTACCATTCATCCAAAAAACTTTGAGAAACTCGTGGGCCCCCACAGGGGGGAAAAATATATTCATTTTTTTAAAGGCACAAAAAAATACTCAACCCCTCCAATTTTTTGGGTTTAGGAAAAATAAAAGCCTAATGATGCCAAAACAAAAAAAAAGTTTTGACTGCTTACACGCATTTGGAAAATAAGGAATATCCACTAGGAAACTTTATTGACCTAAGAAAAGCTTTTTACACAGTAGACCCCAAAAACCCACTCCACAAACTTTACCATTACGGGATAAAAAGGGCCCTGCGCTTTGGCCCTTTTTTCAAATCTTACCTTTTCTAATGGTTCATTATGTCACCATTAAAGCGCTCAACAACACCGGGCCCCTTAACTGGAGTTTTCCCCAGGAAGTTTCCTTGGTCCCTGCTCTTCTTCATAAAATCAATGATCTTTTCCCAAAAATAAATTTTCCCCACCAAACCCCCTTCCTTTGCTGCGACAGATTTGTCATCCCCTCCCCTAACTTGCCACCTCAAAAAAACCCTTGTTAAAGAGGGGCTGATCAAAAAATCGACTTGGGATGACAGCCAATAAAAATTACGCTTAACACTGACAAAAACCCACTATATTTTTTTGGGTAGCAGAGGCAG
>NW_026465864.1:0-13010 GCF_026875155.1 Cherax quadricarinatus
CTTGGACAGTGCTTTAGCCACTGGACCACTGACTAAAATTAGATTCACCCAAACTAGATATATTTATACACCATAGAGGGGAGCACAGGCACCACAAATCAACTTTTACAGAAAATCCCCCTATCGGACCGGCAAACTGTACACGTCAGCCACTGGTGAGCCTCAGTGGCTAAAAACACGGCCCGATTTTTAACGACCACTCGCTGATTTAACCCCCGCCCGTGGTGTGGTTTACAAAACACAAAATTTCATCGGCTTCAAATTTTCAACCTAGGTGAGCTATAAGAAGGGGAGGGTTTCACGGACCATTTGGGCAAGTGTGCTTCCATCTATTCAGTTTTATGCAATCTTAGACTCTTTTTCCGTAGGCCCTTAAGAGGGTTTGGTATTTTTAGTGGGTGGGTGGGGATCATTTTGCCAATTTTGATATCGAAAGGAATAGTTCTTTTTTTGTTTAAGAAATTAACAAAACTTATAAGTAAGTTTTTTTCAGGATACAAAAATACAGTTACATAATTATCATACTAGCAAAATTGTGCAGAGAACCTGGGATAACCCAAAAAAGTCAACGAGGACTAACAAAAGTCTGCTCTACAACTTTGGCTTCTTTTCAAAATTCAAGGTCATGCGCATTTCATTCTAGAAAATTTTTCATTTTTCCCGGTAACGGGAACGTCCGAGGGCCATCACTACCGTCACCAGATTACAAAAATCATGTCCCCCAAACGTCGCCTACTTCGCTGTGCTCACACCCACCAGATGCCCTCCTCTCTGTGTGGCTGTGGTGAGTCTTCTCTTCTGTATTATTAAAAAAAATTTTGGATTCATCAGTTTTTACTGCTACACGTCAAGAAAAAAAATATAATAAATAAAAAAATAATAATAATAAAATAAAAAAAAATAATAAAAATTTTTATACTACAATTACATACACAAGGAAAACAACCATAGCTGACATAAATGACATCACAAAAAGAAAGCTGCTTGTTATCTGAGCATTTGGGACAAATTTTGGGTCAGTTTTAAACAGGATGCGACCCACTCCAGTCGATTAATACCCAGGAACCCTTTTTAAACTGATGTTGAACATGACAACGGTGAAAGGAAACACCCCCAATGTTCTACCCTCCCCGGGGAATTGAACCCAGACCTCACCCTGTGGGAAAAATTTTTCTCCGGGGGGGGGTACACCCCTTTCAGCCCCCTTCACCCCCTTTCAGCCATTTTTCACCCTGGGAGCCCACCCCTCCAAAAGGGAAAAATATCTTTTTTTACTGCTACAGTGAGAATTTGATCCCAGACCAGTATGCGCCCTTTGGGGTCAAGCGACCGCCGCTCCGTGCGGTCCATGTTTGCAAAGTGATTTTTAAAAAGAGACAGTCCATCTTTTTCCCTTTAGCAGGACAATTAAGGAAAATCCTGCCCCCACTTTATTACATGGAAAAGATAGTGTATAATTTTGTCTATGCTTAAGCGCAAAACCCAAACTTCTGCTTTGCCTCATGGGAATTGGCAAGGAAAAAAATACTTTTACTTTCCTTTGTGCTAGGGGAGTAAGGCAGGGGCGCTGTGGCATTTCAGATTATTTTTGACTCTACTGAGATGACACTGACCCCAGGATAACCAAAAAAAACGATCTGTGCATTAGTGTGAACAAATGTCTCATAAAACACATAAACACTTAAGAGAAGTGTGATCACTTCTTTAGTGTAAGATTTGAAAATAAAGACAAATCTTGTGGAACATAGTGTCCCAGGTGCTTTTCCCTAACTATAAGACGGGGACACCAAGGAGACTTCAGCTTCTATAAAGTCACCAAACCTTAAAAAGGATAAGAAACCATACTCATCTACAAGAGAAAGGGTAGGTTACTATTTCTTGTAGTACGGGGGACTTTTGCAGTTCTTGATCGCAAGGAGTTGTAACAACCTTAGTGGGCAGTTGGTGGGGACTTTTATCCACAAAAAGTAAGTTTTGTCAGCCATCAGTGAATGAAAATCTGACATAACACCCCCTAGGGGTAATTTATTATTTACATAATATGATCTATTACAGCCCTTGAGGAAGACTTTGACGTTTCTCAAGCCCTCGTCGCAGGGGGCTGTGCAGGCGTGAGTTTTATTTTCCAATTTAAAGTTTTCCTATATTTTATAAGCTTAGCGGGTAATCCCATTTCCAACAATTTTGGTCACGCTCCAACCGGGATAAAGGCCACACGTGTCCAAGTATGTTGTACTCAGTGTACAAAAAACCCCTACAACCAAGGTCCTTCAAAAAAAGCTGTAAAATAGTTTTTTTTACAATAAAAAACATATAAATGAGCCCTCCAGACTCAATCACAAAAAAAGGGCAGCGAAAAAAAACGGGGCTCCCCCACGTTCACCCAAAAAAACGGGAGCGATGACTCACCCAACAAGAAAACGGGGGAGGCACCGGGCATCCCTGCCCCCAAGCTCGAAAACGCTGACTACGACAACAACAACCCAACTGAGTTCAGTTTTCTGAGTGTAATCACAAGTGTTTAAATGTTTATAACAAAAATTAAAGACATATTGTGTTAAAGTTTGTTCTATAAAACTCCCTGTTACATTAAAGGAACTTATAAAAAAAGTGTAAACTTCCAAATACATTTTAACAGTGACATTTATATATTGTAATAATATTCACGTGTGATTACGTTATACGTGACATTTAAGTGTATAGTAATGAAGTTATAACATCGTTTTTTACGATTAATCACGGGTCAGGCGACACAGAAAACGAAGCCATAAAACACCAGCCACATGTACTGTGCCCCCTTTAAAGGTCTTTGACCCTGAGGTTAAGTTTAGTAGGTCAGTAGTGTCGACTCGATTATTGCTGTTTAAAGCATAACAAAAACTCAGCGTTTATAAACTCCAGGTAAACAGAGTTTTTTAAACCCTAAGTGTGGTACAAAATTTTTCAGTATACCTTAAAAATGGCTTTTTTTGAAAACTCAGTTCAGTTTACAGACTAAGATTCACAATTAGAAAATAAAAATTCATCGTATAGGATTAACTAAAATACAAACATAGATTTTGATATCTTGATCAAATTTGATTACCAACGTCTGAAAATTTTTAATTCAACTCAGGTTTAAAAAGGGAATTTTTTGAACAGACCCCATCTGGGGATGAAATTAAAAGTTTTGTGGAATTTTGCCGCAAAACCTGTCACGAGCCCTACTGTAACTATGGTCAAACACCTGACACCGTAACAACAACAATGCCCCCATTACCAAATTTACCTCCCTTTGTCAAACCTATTTTCCAAGGTCATAATATGAAGAATTCATTATGGTTTTCAACCATAGAAAATTCACGAACACATAATGAGTTTGCAAGTTAAATTATCTTAAATCCCCCCCTTGTAAAGGGAGAACCCATGAACGATTAAGTCTTTTCCCGGGTGGTTAAAGGAAATTTAAACAAATAGCCATACGTGCCCTTTGCAGAAAATTACTTTGATGCTGCAAAGGCCAGAGTTAACATGCTCTTAATACAAGCTTAAACCACCAAAACATTGTTTTTTTCGACTTACAGGCATTAGAATCACTTTAACAATAGTCTCAGATCTCTGGTCTAAATATGCCTAAGGCAATGTGATTGGTTTATCAGGGGTATTGTCGGATAAGTTTCACCACAAACTATTGAAAAATTTAAATTTTTTGTTCATAAACACTATTTCATTGGAGAAATTTAGAAATGGTTTACAAACAATAGTTTGTGCATGCAGCAACGGACAAATGAAAAATCCACAAATCCAGTGGATAAAAAACCGCAACCAGTATAAAAAGAGTAAAAACCCTACTCCCACAAAACCCAGAATGGGAAACCCCTATGGCTTTATCAAGCTGTGAAACAACGACAATAAACGACTGTCACACAAAACATACTCCAAAATTTACTTTGAGGGAACACAGGGCACAGTATTGTAGTCAATACACATCATGGGGGCCGTAAACAACGTGTTCACACTAAAAAGGTGCATAAAGTGTTTGGGAAACCAAGGGAGTAAATCCCACTGAAGAAGTGTTTTAAATGCAAGGGTATGCATCAAACAGCTTTATGCCCAAATACTTTTGCTAAACCAGCAAAGACTTCCACAAATCAAAGTCAACTAGCAAGCAAAATTGAGAGATATTTTTAAAGCAACTGCTCCCCCAATAGCTCGATTTGAGTTATCTAATACATTAACAAAAACCAAGTGCTAACACATTTGATCAAGGCTCACAAAGGCCTTCAAAAGAAAAACATGCTGCAGAAACGAATAAACAACCCATGCCAAAAATACAGTTAATATACTTTTTTTTTTTCCCACAATTCTGTAAACAGACTATACCAGCCGGGATCACTTTTGGTCTAGAAACAGAAAAAGACATTAGAACTTGGAGTAGATATTTGCCAAGACGTGCAATCCAGGGAAAAAAGGGAAACATTTGCGCACTAAAAGCACTAAGGCCCAAGTTACCTGTCCTGACTCAACTGACACAAAGTCCAATTTTTTAATCATTGGGAAGTGATTATTATCACTGTTTTGTGGAAAATATTAAGAAACAGATTTTCACTTGCGAAAACGCAGGAGGCCCATATATTGGCCCCATTCCCTCTAAAAGGGGGAAAAAGCTGATTTTGATTCAGTGGAAAATGTACTAGTTAGGGAAATAACCGCTGATCAGTCCACGCAAAAATTATCATTACGGGAAGAAATGAAAACCAGTCGATAAGTTGTGGGATTTAGTTTGCATAGGAATTGAGAAAAATAAACCAACCCACAAGAGTCTCAGACTTAAAAACCAATATTTGGACACTGTCAAGTATAAAATGGGCAGTATTTGGGTTTGGTTACCATGGAAAAAAAATCCCCCACATCTGCCTAGCAAAAAACGCATGGGTTTCGGGAAAAAGAAAGCACAAATACTGACTCAGGAAAATCCAGAGCTATTGTTTTTTGAAAATATACAAGAACAGTTTGACAATAAAATTCATTGAGGAAACAGCGAAAATAAATTGGAAAAAGAAGCTCATTTTCTCCCCCCACCCTGGAGTCAGAAAGATTCTGAAAACCCCTCCCACTGTATAAATTGCAGCGCAATGCCCCAAAAAAGAGTGGGAAGTTTAATGACTGTCTGAACCGGACCCTCACTAACTGAAAGCTTGGGGACGTGCTTTAAATTTCGCACAAACCCATATGCCACACGGCTGATATTTCCCCCAAAACTTTCTAAAATAGGACTACAAGAAATAAAAGAGATTATACCGATTCTTGTGGGCCCGAAAATCCACATGTCCTCAAATCCTGTAAACTTTCGTTTTTTAAACATATTATTTGGTGAACTCCTCTCCCTTCTTACAAACTACCCAAATACACATTTGAAGAAACTGAAAGTCCCCAAAGAAATCTTAAAAAAGTTTTTAAGTGGACAATCTTTAAGGTTTGTGAAAAAGAGGGGGATTTGAAATTCTTATACAAGAAGCTAAAAAGGGGATGAAAGAAGCAAATATGCCTCTAAGGAGTGGGAAAACTAAATTTAAAGCAATTAAGGGGAAACCATCAAAGAAGATTTCGCTGAAGCTGAAATCCTGATTGCAACATAAAGCTGGACTTAATTTGGGAAAACACAGGAAGATACTTTTAGTCCAAAAAAATAAAAAATAATCAGCAGTAAAAACTCACTAAACGTAGTTTTTCTGTCAGAGGAAACAAAGTTTGATCCTCTAGGGCTCGCTCACCAAAAACCAAAAAAGGGGAAAAAAGCTTATGCAAGAGCATGGAAGCCAAAATTGCAGGAGAGAACTTCCTCAAAAAAAGCAAGCATGGAGAAAACCAAGGGGTTAAACAACTTCATCAATTTTAAAAATTCCAAAAAAAAATAGGTCAAAGGGGAAAAAATACACATTACATGTGTTCTGTGAGCGTCAACCCGAGGTATGGCGCTGTAGCTTACAGATAATGCTGAAGGGAAAACACTAATTACTTCAAGGCCAGGGGGCCCCTTGAAGTCAGAACAGTACCACAATTGGGAAATGACGCACTCTATGAGACAAAATTTGCTGTCCCATCTCAACAAAGTATTGAACTCACTATTGAAAAAAAAATGATCTGGAGTGATAATAAGCATTCTCCAGTGGTTTTAAAAAATAAAAGATAAGTTTGGTCTAAAACAAACAGAGTACAGAAATAAAAAAGATGCAAGAGATTTTCTCTTTCTTTCCCCCTCTCACCCAAGAGAATCCAGCTGACATTTTTTTCACGTGGTGTCCCCCCAAGAAAATTTTTGGGTAATAAATTATGGGTCCACGGACCGAAAGGGTCTCTAATAAAAAACTGGGCCTCAGCAAAACGCCACAAAGCCAAAGAAACAGTCTGCTTGAACACAGCAAAAAAATTGGTAAATCTGCAGAAAACAAAATATCATTGATGGGTCTAAATACCCCTTTTGGGGAAACCTTAAAAGTTACAGCTCTTGTCTTAAAAATTTTTAAAGAAAAAAACCCGATTATGTTCTTGAACCCATTAAATCTGGGGGAAACAATACAGAAAGTTTTTTTTCCCCTAAAAATTAATTTCTAGAAACACAAAAAAATCCCCCCAAAAAAACCTCCATGATTAATTCTTTGGGCTTTTTCTCACCAGAAAAAAATTAAAGATGTCAGGAAAAATTCATAATTCTTCAAATACCCAAAGAACCCTAAAATCCAATATTTACCCCCCAAATCTTGGGTAACAAAACTGATTGTGCAAAACCCCACAAACGTTTACATGGTTTTGGGTCTGACACACTTTTTTCCCTATACACAATCCTACGGGTACCTCAAGGTCGAAAAGTGTAAAAAACAAATAAAGGACTGTAATTTCTTGTCGCACTACGATATGCGAGAAAGTCGTATCCCGGGCCACCTCCATATTCCTCTGAAAGAGTTTTTTCATAACACCCCCCCCAAATTATGACAGGGAAATTACACTGGACCAATAATTTTAACCAAAACATTGACAAAGTTCCTATCAAGGGTACATCTGTTTAAGATAAATAAGAAAATTTCGTTTTGGTTTTTTAAACCCCGGAGGGTTACCACCCAGAAAAACCCCAAAAAAGCAGTGCGCATCGAGGACTGTCAACCTTATTTCCATTTGGGGCCTTAAACTTTTCCCCCAGGGTGCGACCCACACCATCACTAACACCCAGGGGCCTATTTTGCTGCAGGGGAACGGGCAACAGGGTAAGGGAAAATGTCAAAGTTTCCACCCCCGGGGAAACGAACCCGGGGCCCCCGTGTGTGAACGGGAGCTTTAGCCCCCAACCACCGGTGCTACTTGTGCTACAACAAAGCATACACTAGAATAGCCACTGACATGTCTGCTAAACCTTTATCAAATAATTTTAGAAAGTTGCAGCCAGAAGGGAATGTCCCAAATGAGATTTTCAATAAACCAACAACTTGTTCTGGTGCGCTTTTTAAAAAAAAAGATCATTTATCAACAAAGTACAACAGATGCTGAATCCGCATGTCGTTGGAATACATTCCCCAAATCTCCGTGGGACTCGGATTTTTTTGAAAGAATGACGCAAAATTTTTTAAAACTTGTTTAAGAAAGACTCTTCATCGCAGAGAAAACCTAGAAAATTTCCTACATTGGACTGAAATAAAAATAGAGTCAAAACAGACCCTAACTTATGTCCGATGATCTGACAATTTAGAAGGTTTTTCCATCCATTTTTCTCCATGGCAAAGGCCGAACCTGTTCCTCCCATAATGATAAAGAAATCATAGAGGACCACTTTTTTCAACCGAGTAACTCAGACAAATTCAAGCACCTTAATAAAGGATTGAATGTCGGGAAAATTTGGCGAAACACTCCCTCATTGGGGAACACTTCTTGGAGCTGGGTTCTTAAAACATAAGTCCTTAAGAACCTGGGACATAGTGATTTTTGACAATGAGGCCGGGTCCCCCAATGGCCACTTGGAAAAATTGTACCATATATCCTGATGCAAATGGAATCATCAGGGCAGTTTATGTTTTAAGCAAAGTTTTGTGAATAAGCGGACAATAAATAAACGGGCCGTTAGAATTACACATGTTGAAAAAAAAAATAGTGATTCCCAAAAAACCAACGATAAAGCTGTTCAGAAAAAAACAAGCAGCAGTGGGGGGCGAGTGGAAAATCAAAAAAATGTTAAGTGATGAATGTTCACCTGCGCGAACCTGCCGCCCCCCGTGGGAGAAATTTTCTCCAGGAGGGGGTATCACCCCCTTTAAGCCCCCTTCAGCCCCCTTCACCCCTTTCAGCCCTGAGGGGCCCAGCCCCCCCAGGGGCAAATAACTTGTTTACTGCTACAGCGAGTAATTGATCCCCGTGCAGTACCCGTATGGACGTGTGTCAAACGAAACCCCCACCTCCAGCGGTCCCCGGTTGCAAAGTGTTTTAATAAGAACAGCCCTCTCTTACCCTTTGCAGGACAATTAGGAAAAACCTGCTCCCCCTTTTTTTATCATGGTAAAATAGTGTTTTGTTGTCATGCTTAAGACACAAAACAAACATTCCCTTTTTCTTCATGGAGGAAGTGGCAAGGAAGGTACACGCCCCTGGGGAAAAGGGGGCCGGGTGGTGGGTCCGAAAACCCGAGGGGAAGGCCGCCCGCCTGGGCGTTAGTGGAACAAAGTGTCCTTAAAAACAAAAACATTTAAAGGGAAAAGTGGATCAGCTTCTTATGAAAGATTGTGAAAAAAAAGACAAATCTTGGGGAACATAGTGTACCATTGCGTTTTCCCTAGACTAGGAAGACGTACACCCAAAGGGACACTTCCTTCTATCAACACCAACCTGTAAAAGGTATAAAAACACCATACCTGCTACAAAAAAGGGGAGGTTACGTATTTCTTGTAGTACGGGGACTGTGCTTTTTCTTGAGTCGCAAGGAGTTTGAAATCACCTATATTGGCAGTTGGTGCGACTTTTGAGTCCACACAAGTAAGTTTTTCAGCCATCAGTGAAGAAATACTGACAAAAAACCCCAGGAAAATTTTATTTTTACATAATGATCTAAACAGCCCATTGGGAATGACTTCGACAGTTTCCCAAAGACCTCGTCTGCGGGGGCGGCAATGACTCCTTTCTAATTAAGTTTTTCCTATTTTTAATAAGCTTAGCTAAAACCCTTTCTCAACACCCTGTGAACGAGAGCTTTAGCCACCGGGGCCCATGGGTAAGAACATGGAAGGGAACAACCATTTTTGCGACAACCATATTTACGAAAACTTTTAAATTTTACAATACTTGATCAAGCCCAACAAGAACAAAACGGGCCCAAAAAAAATTTATATGTAACTGTCTTTTCTTCGGTTTACCAACCGCCACTCCTTCCCAAAAAGAAAATCAAGATAGCATCTTTTTATGCAGAAAAACCTTTACTTAGGCCCAAGGGGTGTTTTTTTTTTTTTTTTATATAACATTTCTGCACACTTTTTTCAATCAAAGATGCCAAGTCACAGCCCTGTTCAAGAAAATTTAAAAAGATTCGTATCATGCAATGATCTGAAATCTTCCCGTATTAAAGAATAAACTTTGGTTTTTTTGTAGTTGCTCTAGCATCCAGGGCTCACGATAACCATCTCAAACAGTGCAGTGAACAGAAAACAGCCTGTATCCCGACCATGACAAAAAAGGAGTCGGCAAACTGGGGGGAAAACCAAACAAAAGCCCACGAAGAAGCATGTCCAAAGGGGCCTCATTGTTTTCTTCACCCCCTTGTCTTTTAAATTCACCACCATCAAAGGGCATCTTGTGGAAGTGGCCTTATTTATCATTTCTTTGGGGGCAAAAAGAACCCGAACTGCCTTTTCTGTCAGAAGTTTGTCACTTAAATTGGGAAAGTTAAAAAGGGGTTAAATAATTTTTCCAAGTATTCTGAGTTTTTTTTTCCTTTAGCGATTACAGCCAGTTATTTTTTTTTTTCTCACCTGCAGACCCAAACCCAACCTTCAATATGGCCAACTGCACCTTAATTCACAACTACTAGAACCCACATGACCAAGATAATCCAAACCGAAAACTATGATTGAAGGAAACTCCCCTCAATCTCCGCACAACCCCGCTGCCGCGAACCTACTCCAAGCCTTAACTGTTTTTAGTTTTTCATCAAACCACAGCAACCCCTGACTACATGAGACCAACAAATAGAAAAACAGCGCTAAGACCACAAGGCAGCACCTAGAAATCACTATCCATAAGAAAAACCCAGCGGGGACCCAGTGCATCACCACCCCCCCCACCCAGAGCGACCATCACCCAACAACAAACAGGCCGACCACCCAAAAAACCCCAACCCAATCGACGCAATAAACATAAAACCCGCCGTGACTGATTCCCTCTCACCCCTACACCTTCATAGGAAATTTTAAACCCCCTGAATGGGCCCCACTATGACTAATGATCCTGACACTCTAAAGCACTACACACCCCCAAAAGGGGGATAAATTTAAACTTATGTGAAATATTCTCCCGCCAAAAATAACAACCTTGAATCTAAGTTACTCACCTTTTAGAACAGATCAACACCTTTTAAAACAGCAAACATCAACTGGCATGACTGATTTTGGCAGTCAGTCATAGCCAACACAGACAAAAGCTTCCCAAAAAAGAAATTATAATGCCGCAAGGCGGAAAATAAACATATACCCCAAATTGAACAATTATTTTTCTAACCAAGATGATAAGGGAGAGCAAGACAAGTTTTTCTGATCAGTATAAATTAACACCCACTCTTTTTCCCACGAATTAAACCGTTCCAACTGCAAAACACAACTCCCAGAACATATGTACCACCACTGTTAAATTTTAAAAGTGTCGGAAATAAAAAATCTCGGGTTCTAGGAACCAAATAAAAAAGTGTTATCCAGATTTCACACACAAACAGGAAAAAAGACTAATAATTTCCTCTACAAAGCAAAAAAAAATAATACATAAATGGTCTCACAAAAAAACGACAGAACCTCCGTACAAGTGAGAAAACTGAAACCTGAGAAAAATGATAAAATTTAACCATGTTTTTTACTGATGACAAATTCAGAACAAAAAAAAATGAGCCGTTGTACTAATTACAAATGTAAATGATCTAGCAAAACTTCCTTCAATGCAAACATTACAGAGCTGACTGATATTAGTGACCAATTTCTTACACGTTAGTTATGTTATTAGTCATTATTGAAAAATCCCTTACTATCACCTCCAAGGTAGTATTTTTTACCTCTTTATCCTATGTGTCCCCACAGTTCTTTGGTTATCCAATTTGTGTTATCTTCCCAATTCCCATTCATAAATTTTTATTTGTCAATAGATACTTACTTTTTATAAATCTGATTTCCTTTTTCTTTCCTACTTAAGCCCTATTTAAATTTTCTAATAACACTCCTAATTTTCCCTTTTCTCCCTAACACAAATAACTTTCATGCATGTTCCACTACATACGTCCCAAATTTCCTTTTCCATCCTTTCACTAGCTTACCAACTCCTCAAATAATATTCTTTTAGTGATATTACCCCTCAAACTTAATGCATAAGGCAAATCCTACTCTTAGATTAAACATATCTTAGTGACATTTGTGAGTACATTATGTATATTTTTTAATTAAAATTATTTTTCAAGGTGCTAAACTATATTTTGCTAACAATACCCAAATACCTCATATATTATTTTTTTTTTTCCTTTCTAAAGTACAAAAAATTGCCAACTTATTATATAAAAAATCAATCTTACTCCCAAATCAATATTATATCATGGACTATCTGTCATTTTAACTTTGTTTAACCATTTCTTAATTTAGTCCCTTTTAAATTTTTTCTCTTTTTTTTTAGCTTTAATAAAAACCTAGTTTCATATATTCACAATTTTTTAAAATAATCAAGGTGTTATTTTCAGTGCTAAAGTTTAAAAAGCTCTTTTTTTTGCCATTTTATTCATTTAAATTTTATTACCACTTTTAATTTTTTTCACCACAAATTATTTTAGTCCCTTTTATATTTCCTCATTTTTTTTAGCTTTTAAAAGCTACCTTTGCTCATATTTTACTTTGTTAAAATAATTCAGGTTATTTTATAGCTTTTGAATATTTTACTTTGTCTTATACTTAATTCTAACTAAGATTCACAAAAAATCTTTTGATAACAAGCATTGACCGATACCAACCTCTATCTAATGCTTAAAAGAATCAAACAGTAACTGTAATTACTAACCAGCAAACAATCAAAGGCAATTTTTCAGAGCCCCCCCCCCAACAAAAACTTCTTTAACTACAATATCAGTCTTTTAACAAAAAACAGACCTCATAGATTACTAAATTCCCTCATCCAGTATACCATCATTACCTCACCGAAACCTGGCTAAAGCCTGAACTAAGATGCCCAGGCACTCCGTTACCAGCCCCCTTTCACAACTTAGGCCCGACAACAAAGGGGGGCACAGCTATAACTACTCAGACCAACTAGAATGACACCCAAAACTTGCCAAGGGATGAACATGGGGGTAATAATCTAAATTTAAATCCAAATACCTACAAAAACCCTCACAGGATAAACATCTACAGAGTACCACAGTCAAACATTGCCTTTTTTGGAAAACCAGGGAAATATGATAACTGATGCACGCATGAACAAAGTCCTTTAAAACCCCAGGGGACTTCAATATAATCTCCTGCAAGACCAGACCCCAGTTACGAATTACAAACACTTGAGTAACTGCATGTTGCTCCAACATAACAAAACCTACAAGAGTTACAGAGACTTGTTTCCCACTTGACCACATCTGGACCAACACCAATCCCTCTTAAGATCAGGGATAATCACAGAAATACCAAGACCATTACCCTACCTTTCCTCTAAAAAAACCTTGGCAAATTACCCCTGAACTACTAAATCACTTTCAACTTTACAATGAGGCAGCTACAAAAACTTCACAGCAGCAGTGACAAACATGGCTGGGACACTGAAAA
>NW_026465865.1:0-14088 GCF_026875155.1 Cherax quadricarinatus
ATAAACCATCCCCCAAACCAACGGGGGAAAGTGAGGTAAGGGAAAAACTAGTGTTGCCAACAAGTACGTTTAACGTCGTGTATGATGCGGCGAGCGATTACCCTTTCCAGCTTAAAATCCAAAAGACGATCTGAGGTCCGATTATATCGACAATGGCCCCATGCAGCATGTTTCAAGCGCATTGCACGGACACACGCAAACCACCAAGGCATGCATGTCTGAGAATGCCTGCCTGAGGTTTGAGTAGTAGAATGTGTGGCTGCAGACAAAATTCAAGTCGAAAAATGGTGCACCAGTTCATCAATATTATTATTATTATAATCAAAAGAAGCGCTAAGCCACAAGGGCTATACAGCGCTGCAGGGTAGGGAAGGAAGCAAGGGAATTGGATGGCAGAAGGGAGGGGGGATGATCAGCAGGTTACAGAAAACAGCGGGGCAGGGGATAGTACGGGGGTAGAGGGTAGCAAGAGATACAAGTAGAAAGGGCTGAACTATCAAAATTTGTGGAGTAAGTCAGTCGTTGTCAAAAAGTCAATGAGAGAGTCCGGATGAAAGGTGGGTCCATCAGCGAGAAGGGAAGGTAAAGAGAGAGCAGCGGGGCGAAGACATGACAGAGGTAAATTCTGCGTGCTCGTTGATAAAGTGGGCAGTCCAACAGAATGTGGCTGACTGATAATGGAGCTTGGCAATTCTCACAGAGAGGAGCAAGACGCCTCTCCATGAGATATCCATGAGTAAGACGAGTATGGCCAATGCGAAGACGGGAGAGAGTAGTCTCCCACCTCGACACTGGTGATAAGAAGACGGCCAGTAACCTATACTCGGTTTAATAGACTGAAGTTTGTTGCCGAGCATAGTAGACCAACGTTGTTGCCAACGGGTGTGAAGGTGGGAAGATATTACAGCAAAATAGTCCGTACATGGAATACCTCTATAAGAAACATGGTAGGTCATGTACTGCTGACCGCGCAGCAGTGTCTGCCTGTTCATTGCCCTGTACGTCAACATGACCAGGGGACCCAACAAAAAACAATATCTTTATGCTTAGTAAAGATGCGGCGTAGCCAAAGTTGGATACGGAGGACTAAGGGGTGAGGTGTATCAAATTTTTGTATAGCCTGTAAAGCACTAAGGGAGTCTGAGACAACCACAAATGATGACACAGGCATAGATGCAATACGGATAAGTGCTGTAAGGATGGCATATAATTCAGCAGTAAAAATACTAGCTGAAGATAGTAAATGCCTTGTACGACGCTGTCCGGAAAAACCTGCTGCGAATCCTACGCCGTCAGAAGACTTAGAGCCATCTGTGTACACAGCAATGGCATGAGAATGAGAGTGAAAGTGGTCAAGAAAAAGAGAGCGGGAAGCGACCGTAGACAGTTGGGCTTTCGAGCAAGGGAGGAGAAAGAACAGACTCGAACAGCTGGAACTTCCCAGGGGGGTAGGGAAAAGTGTGATGCTACATGTACATAGAAAGGTGGTAGTTGAGAGAAGACAAGAGCGAATGAAGGCGAAGAGAGAAGGGACGGAGTAAGCAGGGGCGGCGAACAAATAAAGATGTCTACTAATATCAGTGACCATTCTATAAATGGAAGGATTGCGGAGATCATGAGAGCGTACATAGTAGCGCAGGCAATGGGCATCACGGCGATCGGATAAGGATGGAACGTTCGCTTCTGCATAGAGGCTTTCGACAGGGGAAGAGCGAAAAGCACCAAGGCATAAACGTAATCCTTGGTGATGAATGGGGTTAAGGCTAGAGAGAGTAGCAGGAGATGCCGCTGAATAGATCTGGTCACCATAATCAAGTTTCGATAAAATAAGGGTGGAATGTAGGTGAAGGAGGGTTCGACGATCAGCTCCCCACGAAAGATGAGCAAGGGTTTTAAGAAGGTTCAGCCGGCTGTGACAAGTTGCCTTCAGAGAGGTAATGTGAGGTTTCCAGGATAACCTACGATCAAAGAGGAGGCCCAGAAACTTGACTGTATCACGTTCAGGGATACGTGAGCCATAGAGGTACAAAGGATGATCAGAGATGACAGAGCGTCTAGTGAAAGTGATTTGGTGGGTTTTAGTGCTGGAAAATTTAAACCCATGTGTGGTGGCCCAATTGGAAACACGGTCGACTGCATGCTGGAGAGAAACTGTAAGGAGGTGACAGTCAGCGCCTGCACAGGCAATAGCGAGTCATCAACATAGAGTGATGACCAAATATTTGATGGAAGACTAGAGGCCAAATCATTAATAGCAAGGAGAAAAAGTGTTGTGCTCAGAACACATCCCTGGGGGACACCTTCAGCTTGGATAAAGTCCGGGGAGAGCACATTATTAACCCGAACACGGAAATGCCTGTCAGTTAAAAAGTTCTTAAGGAAGGATGGTAGATTGCCTCGAAGGCCTAAGGAGTGGGCTTGGGCTAAAATATTATACCTCCAAGTTGTGTCATATGCCTTCTCAAGATCAAAAAATATGGCAATAATCGAGTGGTTATTCGCAAAGGCATTACGAACATACGTATCCAAGCGCAGTAAGGGGTCTATGGTAGAAACGTCCCTTACGAAAAGCCATATTGACGAGTGGAGAGACTGTTGTGTGTCTCTAAATACCACACTAAACGTCTATTTACTAGACGTTCCATTACTTTGCAAACTGCACTGTAAGAGCAATGGGACGATAGTGGGAGGTTTCATGTCCCGTAGTGCCTGGTTTGCGGAAAGGGAGAACAATGGCGGATTTCCACAGCTGTGGAAGAAACTCCTTGTGACCAAATAAGATTGTAAAGGCGTAATAGGACTGCAAGGGCTGACTGATGTAAATGTTGTAGCATACGAATATGAATGTCGTCGGGCCCAGCTGCCGATGATCGACAAGCTGAGAGTGTTGCCTCCAGTTCTTGAAGTGTAAAAGGCACATTATACTGTTCTTCTCTGAGAGAAGAAAAGTCCAAGGGTGCTAACTCTCTGGCATACTTTGAGGAAAGAAATGAGGGGCATAGATGGAGTCCCTGAGAAATACGGACCAGATGATTGCCAATTTCATTGGCAACATCTAGTGGGTTTGCTATATCAACACCGGCAACCCGCAGAACAGGAGCCGGGTCAGGAGAATATTTACCACTCAGTTTTCGTACTTTTTTCCAGACTGCACTCATAGAGGAAGCAGAGGTGATGGTGGAGACATAATCTCGCCAGCAAGTGCGTTAGCGTCACGGATGACACGGCGAGCGATCGCACGCTTCTGTTTAAAATCAAGGAGTCGCTCTGTGGTTCTATTGTACCGGTACCTGCCCCATGCAGCGCGTTTCAAACGTTACTGCACGAGCACAAGCAGGAGACCACCAAGGCACGCATTCTGAGAATGCCTGCTCGAAGTTTGGGGTATAGAATGAGAAGCTGCGGTGAAAACGGAGGATGAGAAGAGGTGTAAAAGCTCATCGATGGAGGACGAAGAAGGAACCTCTTTAAAAACGTCAGGTGTGAGTAAAGGTTCCAATTTGCCCGATTAAATTGCCAGCGTGGGGTGCGAAGAGGTGGCGAATATGAAGGGGAAGTAAGAATGATTGGGAAATGATCACTGTCATGTAAGTCCGGGAGAACAGACCAAGTAAAGTCTAATGCGGCGGAGGAAGAGCAAACTGAGAGATCGATGCAAGAGAGAGTATGAGTCCGAGGATCAAAATGGGTGTGAGTACCTGTATTTAAAACATGGAGGGGGTGGTGGCAGAAGAAAAGCCTCTAACTGAATTCCACGGGAATCACAGTGAGACCCTCCCCAGAGGAAATGGTGGGCATTAAAATCACCAAGTAAACAGAATTGGTGGCGGTAATGACGAAACAAGGAAGGCAAAATCCGGAATAGATAATGCCCGAGAAGGAGAGAGATATAAAGAACAGAGCGTATACCACCTATGTAAGTGGATACGGGCTGCTGTGTAATGCAGCGAAGTATGAACAAATAGCTGATGGTACGGAATATCAGTGCGGAGAAGAAGGGCACTTTCATTAAAGGTCCCATCAGGAAAAAGGATCTGAGAATACAATAAATTATAGCCTGAGATGTGAGAAATAACAGCAGAGTGTAATTTTGGTTCCTGTAAGCAAACACCAACAGGGGCAAACTGGGAGAGTAACATCTGAAGCTCACCCCCGATTACCCCTGAGGCCACGTAAATTTCCACTGTAAAAAGGCCATGAATGGCAATGATAAAGATACTTGAAATCCGCAGGTAAGGGTTCCTACGGACTAGGAGGGTTAGAAAAGTCCACATGCGGAGGCAGTGGAAAATGTTCAAGCAGCGAAGGAACGGTGCGCTGTGAAGAAAGGAGTTGCGCAGATGGAGCAGAGGAGAGAGAAAGAGCGGAAGGTGGATCAGTGTCCATTGATGGTTTGGTCTCTGCAATATATTCAGAGATTGCTTCAAGTGTTTCAGAATTCAGAGATGTTGTATGGGAGACAATATTGGGAATGGTAGGGGGAGGATGAGTAAAGATTGGAACTGTATTGGACTGTACCAAGGTAGGGGGGGGGCGAAAGGGTGGAGGGAACTGGAGAAGCGTGGCAGGGGACAGAAGAGACAGGAACCTGGGAGGTAGCAGAAGAGGAAGAAACTTGGGAGGGAACAGGGGAGGAAGGTACATTACGAGGAGGAGGGTGAACCTCTGCACTTGTAACTGAGCCAGTGAGAGGGGAAGAACTAGGGACAGAGACAGGGAGGGTAAAATGAGGAGGTGGAAGATGGGTAGGAGGTGTTACCGGACCTTTTTTTGACTTTTGAGAAGTAGAGGGACGATTGGAAGAGGTGTCGTACGAGGTCTCGTCGATACTGAGGCTTGTAAGAGAGAACTCGAAGAAGCGAGATTAGACTGAGGCGTTGAAGTAGGGACGTCTGAGCCGAGGACAGCAAAAGGATTAGATACAGGAGTGATTATGGGAGAGGTAACCACAGAGGTGGGTGTAGAAGATGGGATACCAGAAGTGGGGGGACGTTTTGAAACACGGGAATAAGAAACACGTGGGAGTCTCCCTTGGAGGCGGAGATGAAACTGCCATGGCATAAGGGAGACCTTCTGTTCTTTGAGGTAACGGATTTCCCCGCTCGTTTAAATAGACCTGACAACGGCGAGAGTACGAAGGGTGAGCCTCATGACAGTTAAGGCAAGAGGGAGATCGATTGCAAGACGTATTAGAATGGTCATCGGCACCACAGACTGGGCATTCTGCGATAGATCTGCAATATTTCGCTGGATGGCCAAATCGCCAGCAATTTCTACACTGTTGTGGTGTAGGGATCACCTTTCGAACTTGTAACCGATGTCCTGCTATATAAACTGAGGATGGGAGTTCTCGGCTGTCAAAAGTTAAACGAGCCACATTGCTAGGGTATCGTCTCCGCCCACGGGCAGGAAGAACGTAAGTGTCTACCTTGAGGATTGGGAGATCTTGGAGTTCCAGCTGTTCTAGAATGTCGGCGCCACATGTCTGGAAATTTTGTTGAACTATGGTATGGGGCAGCAAATAACGGTACCACTACAAGAATTGAGGGAATGATGTTTTTCAAGGGTGACAGGAACAGTAATCTATATGGGAAAGACGAGAGAGCTCACGAGCCTGGGTAGCATTCTGTACGGTTAATGATGCGCGTACCGCTCTTAAGAGCATGAAAAGAAATATCTTTACCAACATGGCGTAGGAGTGCCTTGCCAATACTATGGTCAGAAAGATAGGCAGTAGAGGAAGTTGGTCGTAAAGTGAAGAATTTAGTCCACTGTTCAGTCTGAAACTGAGCGTGGAAAGGTAGTGAAGGACGTGTCGATCTTTTCTGAGAAGAACGAGAAGGTGAAGGTGGAGAAGTATCATCAGCAGGTAATTGTCGTTGACGTTTAGGCGTGGGACCAGAGTTGGTCCGACGTGGAACGGGTCGGCGATTTGAAAATTGCCGCACCGGTAGAGGGAGAGGCCGGAAGCATAGTCAGAGGAGAGCGAAGGTCTGGTAAATCGAAGGAGTCAGTCGAGGCCTCAGTACCTGAAGCAGGTGAGGAAACAGCACCGGCAATAGGTACAGAGGCATGAGGAATGTCTGAAGAGTGGTCCAAAGACGAGGCGGGGTCAGAACGGGGTGCGGTATCAAGAAGGGGCCCGGGGTACCAGTTCATGGACTAGGGCTGCCATGGTTAGGTTACTTCTTTCTTTTGTTTTTAAAAGAAAAAAAGAAGAAGAAAAGAAAATAAAAATAAAAAAAAGAAAAAAAAAAGGGGGGACCGGGGAGGGATAGTTCCTAGGAGGAATGAAAGGGCCAGAAATCTCCCTCCGCGCCCAAGAGGACTCGACACCGCTAGTAGCGCAGATGCCAGCATGGAACCCGTGCCATACCCTACCCTTCATGCCAGTAAACCAGCAATCTGGGATAGCAACCTCACATCTGCCGAGCTACCTCGGTGGACAAAAGAGAGGGCGGCCGGATATCCGCCACAAAGCATACCTCCTTCAGCCACCACCCCGGAATCCGAAAGGTGGCTTCCCAGAGATACACCCGTCGCCCAAAAGACACCCAAAGCTACTCCGGGATACCGGAGAGGGATCGGGACATCCCTAGGCAATCCAGATTCCACGGCAAACTAACGCACCGCCAAGAAACCTCAACGGAATGGGATCGACCCCGGTGTCCTTTCCTCTACCTAGGAACTAGCGTGCCTGTGGGAGAAATCCCAAAGGACAAAAAGAGGAAGGGCAAAAGGGAGGAGTGGGGAGGAGGAGGAGGAAAGGAAAAAGGGGAGGATGGGGAGGATGGGATAGGGGAGGGGAGATTGGGGGGGTAATTAGGTTCGGCTGAGGAAGAAGACCGAAGGCAAATTCCTCGACCAAGGCCCTTCACCACCCCAAGGACCCCCCCTTGAAGGGAGTTCATCAAAAAGGGAGAAGGGCCCCACAAAAAGCAGTCCCAGTTTCTCGTTAAAATTCCCAACGGGGCAACGAGGCGGGGGGAATGTGTAAACGGGAAAGTGTTTTTGTCGTGCAAACTGGAAAAACAGACTTAGAGTAATCAATGCGTTTGACGGGAGCAATAGAAAGAGCAATAAAAGGGGTGCAGTCAAAAGGGTGGGAGCACCCGTTTTTAAAACGGATGAGAATCTCCAAATGATCACCCAGTCATGGATAGAAAATCACTTTCAAGAACGCAAGTAAGAGAACAAAATTCACTGGAATTAAAGAAAACTATACTTGTGAAAAATACGGGCTGCAGAAAAACGCAGCAAAAAAAACAACAAACACACTGTTGGTACGTACCCAACGCACACGAGAAGTGGACTCATTAAATGATTCATCGGGAAAAGGGACCAGAAGAATGCAATAGCACATAGCCCAAACGGATGGATAACAGCCGAGCCAAATTTTTTGGGGGTTCTTTAACCCCAAAAACATACTGGGGAAACTGGAGAGAAAACCTGGATCTCCCTTTTTTACCCTCGAGGCCATTTTTCACAAAACAGGTATGCCAACAGTAAGAAAGAAAATCTAGGGGCATTGGTCATGAAGTCAACGTTGGAGGCAACGGAAAGCGTGTAAGAAAACAGAATGTGTAAAGGAAAATATTTTTGTGAGGGTTGGAAAAAGAAGGGGTAGGGGAGCACACCGGGGCCCATCAAGGGTTTTTAAAAGCCTCCCAAAAAAAGCGTCAATCTCAGCTGATAAGGAAAATACTGATACCCTGATTCAAGGAAAAGGGGGAGTGAGCAAGCAAGTCAGGGGGACTATGTAGGGAACCAAGGGGAAACAAGAGGAGGGGGGGTATGAACCCGGAGAGGCCCAGTGGGGACAGAAAAAGGGCCCCGCGGGGAACAGGGGAAGGAAGGAGGCGAAAATGACGGGGGGGAAAAAAAGGGGACACAAAGGGCGAACCTCCACCTTGTGATTAGAAAGGGAGCGAGAACTAGGGACAACTGAAAACGAAAATTTTCAGGAATTTTAAAACATAGTGGAGAGGTTGTCTCCTCTTAGATACCACATTAAACCGGTTTACCAAAAATCCATCACTTTGCAAACGCATTTTTGGGAGGCATCAAGTCCTGTATACCCCGGGTTTGCGGAAAAGGGGGAAAAAAGGCGGTTTCCACAGCTTGGGGAAAAAATTTTTTAACCAAAAAAAATTTAAGAGTTGTAAAAGGGGTGTAAGGGCTGACGAATAAATATTGTAACATTGAAAAATAAAGCAGTCAGGGCCCCGCTGCCGATGATCGCAAGCCGAGTGTGTTGCCCCCATTCCAGAAGTGTAAAAGGCACATTGAAGATTCTTCTTTGAAAAAAGAAAGTTTTAAGGGGGCTAACTCGGCAGCTTTTAGGAAAGAAACCTGGACTAGATGGCCCCCAAAATAGGGCCGTAATTTCCCAAATTCAATGGCCCGTCAAAGGGTTTGCTATATCAACCCACAACCGCAAATGGAGATGGTCAGGACAGTTTTTACCCCTCTTTCCTACTTTTTCCCGCCCGCACTCGAGGGGAAACCCAGATGATGGTGGAAACAAACTCGCCCGCAGTGCATTTAGCGTCACTGATGACACGCAGCAACCCCCTTTCTTCACTTAAAAACAAGGGGTCTCGTTCTATTAACCCGGGACCTGCCCCCGCAGTGCGTTTTTAACCATATGCCCCAAACACAAGCGGAGACCACCATGCATGCACTTCTGGAATGCCTGCCCCGATGTTTGGGGTTAAATGGGCTCATTTAGTCTGACTGGAAAAAGGGGGGAAAAGCCATCAAGGGGGGATGGAACCCACAAAAGCATTAGTTTTGGGAGTAAAAAAGGGTTTCCCAAATTTTCTCGATCAAATTGCCACATGGGGTACGAAGTGGTGTGAAAATTTAAGTAAAACGTTGAAAAAGATCGCTGTCATGCAATTAGGTAGAACAGACCCGGGAAATCAATGCATGAGGAAGAGCAGACCGAGAGATCGATGCAAACGAGAGGAGTACGGGATCAAAAAGGGTGGGAGTACCCGATTTTAAAAAAGGAGGGGGGTGAAAAGCGAGAAAAGCCCCCAACTGAAACCACGTAGTCACAAAGAGACCCCCCCCTCCAGAGGAAATGGGGGCATTAAAATCGCCAAATAAACAAGTGGTGGCATAAGGATGAAACAAAAAGGCAAAAACTGGGATAGATAATGCCCGAGGAGAAAGATACAAAAAACATTGTAAACCAGTTATTCAAGTGGATATGGGCTGCAGTGTAATGCAGCGAGGTATGAACAAATAGTTGATGGTACGAAAATCATTGTGTAGAAGGGCACTTTCATTAAAGTGCCCATCAGAAAAAAGGATCCGAATACAATAAATTATAGCCTGAGATGGGTTGGAAAACAGCCGAGTGTGATTTTAGTTCTTGTAAGCAAACAACCAACAGGGGAAAACCCGGGGAAAAAGCAACATCTGAAGCTCACCCCGATTACCCGAGGCCGTGGATATTCCATGTAAATGGGCCCATAAATTGGCAACTAGGAAAATACCAGGAATCCACAGGCAAGGGAAACCTATGGACTAGAGGGGTTAGAAAAGTCTACGTGGGGGGGCACCGGAAAGCATTCAAGCAGCGAAGGAACGGAGCATTGCAAAGAATGGATTGTGGAGATGGAGGAGAGGAAAGAGAAGGAACAGGTGGATCATGTCCATTGAAGGTTTAGTCTCTGCAATATATTCTGAAATAGCTTCAAGTGTTTCTGAATTCAAAGACGATGTATGGGAGACAATTTTGGAGATAGAGGGACGGTGAGTAAAGATTGGGACAGAAAATAGATTGTACTAAGGTAGGGGAAGGGACGAAAGTGTGTAGGGAACTGGAGGGAAATGTGGGAGGGGACAGAAGAGGAAGAAACCTGGGAGGCGGCAGAAGAGGGGGGAAAACTTGGGAGGGGACAGGGGGGGAAGGCGCAGTAGAGGGTGAACCCCTCACTTGTAATAGAGCCAGTGAGAGGGAAGAACCAGGGACAGATATTGGAAAGGTAAAATGTGGAGGTGGAAGAAGGGAAGGTGGCGGCAAAAAAAATTTGAGCAATTGGGATTTTCTTGAACTTCTGAGAAGTAGGGGCGATTTGGGAAAGGTGTCGTACGAGGTCTTGATACCGGGGCTTGTGGGGGAAGAACACGAAAATGTGAAAACAGACCGAGGTGTTGAAGTAGGGACCCTCTGAGCCAAGGACAGCAAAAGAATTAGATACAGGAGTGACTATGGGAGGGGTAACAACAGAGGATGCTTCAGAAGATGGGACCCCAGAAGTGGGGGGGGGGGAAGTTTAGAAACATGAGAATAAGAAACACGGGGTTTGTCTCTTGGGGGCGGAGATGAGTAACTGCCATAGCATAAGGGAGACCTGCCTCTGAGGGAACGGATTTCTCGCTCATTTAAGTAGACCTTTGGCAACAGCGAGAGTACGAAGGGCGAGCCTCGTGACAAGGCAAGAGGCAGGTCGGCTACAAAAACTTATAAGGATGGTGATCGGCACCAAGATGGACTTCCGCTTTAGATCTGCAATATTTCGCTGGTTTGACCAAATCACCAGCAATTTCTACACTGTTGCAGTGTAGGGATCACCTTTCGAATTTTGTAACCCATGTCCTGCTACATAAACGAGGAGGGGAGTTCACGGCTGTCAAAAGTTAATAGAGCCACATTGCAAGGGTATCGTCTCTGCCCTGGGCAGGAAGGACATGGTGCCTACTTTAAAGATTGGGAGATCTTGGAGCTCCAGCTCTTTGAGATGTAAATTGCCACATGTCTGGAAATTCTGTTGGACTACTGTAAGAGGCAGAATGACAGTACCACTACAATTTATTGAGGGAATGATGTTTTTCTAAAGTGACAGGAATAGTATCGATATTTGAAAGGGAAAGATCAAGAGCATGGGTAGCATTCTGGACAGGGGATGATGCGCGTACCACTCTTAATAGCTTTAAAAGGAAATTCTCTACCAACATGGCGTAGGAGCGCCTTGCCAATCCTATGGTCGGAAAGATTAAAGAATTTAGTCCACTGTGCATTCCGAAACAGCATGGAAAGGGAGTGCATGACATGTCGATCTTTTCCGAGTAGAACTCGAAGGTGGCAAAGTATCATCAGGCAATTGTCGCTGCTTTTAGGAGTGGGACTGGAGCTGGTCCAACATGGGACGGGCTGGCAATTCGAAAAATTGCCACACAGAGAGGAGAGGCCGGAAGCATAGTCAAAGAGAAAAGGGCAGACAACTCGAATGAGTCAGTCGAAACTCCAGTACTGAAGCAGGTGATGAAACCAGCACCAGCAAGAGATACAGGGGCATCAGGAGTGTTCAAAGAGTGGTCAAAAAACGAGGCAGGGTCAGAATGGGGTGGGGTATCAAGGAGGGGCGCGGGGGTAGCAGGTTCGTGGACAAGGGCTTCCATGGTTAGGTTACTTTTTTTTTTTAAAAAAAAAAGGGGGGAAGGGGGAGGAATAGTTTCCTAGAGGAATAAAGGCCGGGAAATCGCCCTCTGCTCCCAAAGAGGACCTCAACATCGCAAGTAGTGCAGATGTGGCATGGAACCCGTGCCATATCCTACCCTTCATCCCAGTAAACCAATCCAGGATAGCAACCTCCCATCTCCCTGACTACCTTGGTGGACAAAAGAGGGTGGCCCGATATCCACCACAAAGCAGACCCCCTTTTGGGTCACCACGCCCAGAATCTGAAAGGCAGCCTCCAGATTTATTATATAAAAAAAGCGCTAAGGCCCAAGGGCTATACAGTGCTGCAGGGTAGGGAAGGAAGCGAGGGTTTTGGTAGCAGAAGGGAGTAGGGTGATCAGTAGGTTACAAAAAACAGCGGGCAGGCGATAGTGCGGGGCAGAGGGTAGCAAGAGATTGGGGTAGAAAGGGCTGAAGGTATCATCAGAGTTTGTGAAGTCAGTCAGTTGGTTGTCCAAAGTCAATGAGTGTCCCGATGAAAGGCGAGTCCATCAGCGAGAAGGGAAGGTAAAGAGAGCAGCGGAGCGAAGACTACGTCGGAGGTAAATTCTGCATGCTCGTTGATAAAGGGGCAGCCTAACAGCATGTGGCTGACCGATAACGGAACCTGACAATTGACACAGGAGCAGGGCGCCTCTCCATGAGATATCCATGAGCAAGACGAGTATGCCAATGCAAACACGGGAGAGAGTATCTCCCAACCTCGACCTGGTGACGAGAAGACGGCCTGTAACCTATACTCGGTTAATAGATTGAAGTTTGTTACCGAGCAGAGTAGACCAACGTTTGTTGCCAACGGGTTGTGAAAAGGGGGGTAGCTATTGCAGCAAAATAGTCCGTAAATGGAACACCTCTATACGAAACTGGTAGGTCATGTACTGCTGACCCTGCAGCAGTCTGCCTGTTCATTGCCCTGTACGTCAACATGACCAGGACCCAACAAAAAACAATATCTATGCTTGGTAGAGATGCGGCATAGCCAAAGTTGGATACGGAGGACTAAGGGGGGAGGTGTATCAAATTCTGTAAAACCCTGTAGAGCACTAAGGGAGCCAGACAACCACAAATGTGACAGGCATAGATGCAATATGGATAAAGTGCTACAAAATGGCATACAATTCAGCAGTAAAAATACTAGCCGAAGATAGTAAATGCCCTCGTACAACGCTGTCCAATAACACTGCTGCGAATCCCACGCCGTCAGAAGACTCAGCCATCTGTACACTGCAATGGCATGAGAATGATGTGAAAGTGGTCAAGAAAAAGATTGTGGAAGCTACTGTAGATAGTTGCGCCCTTTTGAGCAAGGGAGCGAGAAAGAACAGACTCGAACAGCTGGAACTTCCCAGGGAGGTAGGGAAAGTGGGATGCTACATGAACATAGGAAGGTGGTAATTGAAGAGAAGACAAGAGCGAATGTAGGCGAAGAGAGAAGGGACGGAGCAAACAGGGCGGCAAACAAATAAAGAATGTCTATAACTATGGGAAGGATTGCGGAATCACGCGAGTGTACATAGTAGCGAAGGCAATGGGCATCACGGCGATCAGATAAGGATGGAACGTTCGTTTTCTGCAGAGAGGCTCTCAACAGGGAAGAGCGAAAAGCACCAAGGCATAAACAATTTCCCTTTGGTGATGAATGGGGGCTAGAGTAGCAGGAGAGGCCGCTGAATTGATCTGGTCACCATAATCAAGTTTCGATAAAAAAGAGGGGAATGTAGGTGAAGTAGAATTCGAAGATCAGCTCCCCCTCATGAAAGATTTAGCAAGGGTTTATGAAGGTTCATCGGCTGTGACAAGTTGTCTTTAGAGAGGTAATGTGAGGTTTTTCCAGGGTAACCTATGGTCAAAGAAAGCCTAGATTTTATTATAATCAAAAAGAAGGGGGTAAGCCACAAAGGCTATACAGCGCTAGGAGGCCTAGAAACCCGACTATCACGTTCAGGATACGGGAGCCATAGAGGTACAAAGGATGATCGGAGATGGACAGAGCGTCTAGTGAAAGTAATTTGGAGAGTTTTGGTACTGGAAAATTTAAACCCATATGTGGTGGCCAAATTTGGAAACACGGTTCGACCACATGCTGGAGAGAAACTGTAATGAGGTGACAGCCCCCTGCACAGGCAAAAGCGAAGTCATCAAAACAGAGTGATGACCAAATATTGGATGGAAGATTAGAGGCCAAATCATTATAGCAAGGAGAAAGTGTTTGCTCAGAACACATCCCTGGGGGGCACCCTTTAGCTTGGATAAAGTCCGGGAGAGCACTTATTAACCCGAACACGGAAATGTCAATCAGTTAAAAAATTCTAAGGAAGGATGGTAATTGTTTCGGAGGCCTAAGGAGTGGGCTTGGGGCCCAAGTATTATACCTCCAAGTTGTCATATGCCTTCTCAAGGGCAAAAAAATAGGCAATACCTGAGTGGTTATTTGCAAAAGCATTACGAACCCTACGTATCCAAGCGTAGTAAGGGGTCTAGGTAAACGGCCCTTACGAAGTCATTGACGAGTGGAGAGAAATGTTCTCTAAATACCACACTAAACGTCTAAATTTTCCAGGCGTTCCATCACTTTGCAAACAGCACGGTAAGAGCAAGGACGATAGTGGGAG